>QKQZ01042020.1:0-21483 GCA_003595255.1 Solenopsis fugax
CAATAAAATTCAACCGAATAAAACCATTATTTGAAAGAAAGAAAAAAGACAGGATGGCAATCCGTAACAAAGCTTAAAATTAGATATCATGCGTTTCAGTCTCTAAAATATCTTTTGTTGAAAATTTTGGTGGATATAAATCTGCAATTGCACGAAAAAAAGTGGATAAGCGTTCTTCATATTTATGAACGCACTTAAAAAGAAATTCAGCTAAATATCCCTCTAAATGTGCAGTGCGTGTTCCAAATCGTGGGATATTTGCTCTTACTTCTCTCCAAACGCGTTGAGTATGGGCTCCTGTCAATAAAATAATACTTTTATATATTTATATGTTTTGTGATATAGAAAATGTGATATACAATCAACATATGAATTTGTTAACTACATATTTAAAATGTTAACTACATATTTAAAATGTTAACTACATATTTAAAATGTTTGTATTTACCAGTATCTGGATCAACAAAGTTCATTGAATGATTAACTGTCAGGTGTTGGAAGCCTTCACTGTTTAAACAGTTGTAAGACTTCCAACAATCTGACATTATTGTCGTTCCAGGTAAGATCCATTCTTTTATCAATTGAAGAAAAGTTGCTTGTGTGCGATCCGGTACTGATACAAGAAATATTATACTTTTCTTGTATCTCTTTCGTACCCACCAAAGATCCATTTTCCTTTAATGTTTCGGCCACAATTATACTTTCTTTTACCTTTTATTTAGCTTCATCAATTTCTACTATTATGTTGGGTCCTCCAAGTTTAGTAGAATTTTTCTCAACCCACTTTATGCAAACCTATCATTTTTAACATTCATATTTCACAAATTTCACATAAATATATTATATATGTTAATAAATATATTTATCATTAAACTTACTTCTCGGCAAAAAGAAATCCAATCTACTATTGAATGCTCAGAAATTTGCAATTCTGTACATAAAAATTGATGTCGTGAAGGTCTTAACATAATATAATATGCAATTAATCTGCATACTGTTTCCAAGCTCAATTTGGATTTGTTGAACCACGTATCAACCTTTGCACTTGCTTTAAAGTTACATTGTTTTTTTACATTTTTCTTATGTTTATTTTTTTCCTAATATATTTTTATATTTCAATAAAATAGAAGCTTTTCTCTATTAATTGTTACTGTATTATTACACCGTGGACACTTTATATCACTATTTATTAAATTATGTTGAATTAAAAAATCGAAAAGCTGTTCTTTATTGTGCGTCACTGCCAAAAATCGTGCAGTTGCACATTGATAAGATGGTGAAATAGTATAATAGAGGAAAATGGATTATGGATAAAAAACAGGGAAATCATTTCAAATTATGTTTTATTCGTACTTACCAATCATACAGCTGTCACGTGACTTACTATTCCTCATTTACATTGTCCCTCTACACCATCGGTGTGACAGATTTCCTAACCTCACAAGTGTCGGTCTTTTACACTTTATAATTTTTTATCTGCTTGAGAGCGACGATTTATTCTTTCATATTCTTGTTGTACGTATCAAAATAAACAAGATTATAAATTTTGAGCTAAATCGGTGAGAAGGACCGTCTCCTTCAGTATTACCCATCTATTATAAATTGAGTAGCTTTAGGGTCATGGTGCACAGAAAAAATTAAGCAGTAAAACTTTATAGGTAGTAAGCAAATCAGCCAATCAGTCAAGAACTCAAGGCATAAGTAGACGACAATAAACAGGGGTGCGTTCAGAATGAACGTCCGGGTGCACCCACATATCATTTTAGCCTTGTTTAACATTCGGTAAATAACAAGGACAAAATGATATCTGGATGCACCCGGATATTCATTCTGAACACAGTCCAGTTGAGTTCCTTACTTTTTTAAGATTAGGTTTCGAAACAGTTTTTCTGAGAAAAATTTTACTCGAAATATATGGTATACGTAACGTATACTGTATTATATCGAGTAAAATCTTCCTGGAGAGGATGTTTTGGAATGTAGCTTAGTTTTTTTGTGTACTATGACCTGCTATGACTTTAATATCACAAGAAAAATATTACAACCTCACCTCAATCACTAGATTGCGCTAGTCTCGAAAAATATAACACTGCAATATCTCCAATAATCCTATATTTCCCAGTCAACACAGGTCACAGGTTCATTGAGAATACTTTCCATAGGGCTAGTTTCACAACCTCGGATTAATTCAATCAGCCGATTTTTCTATTGGAATTCACTAATCGCACTTATCGTTAAATAGAATTGATCAGAAATAATTATGATTGATTAGTTAGTTAAATTAACCAAAAATTAAACTGGCATAAGGGCCAGTTTAATTTTTGATTAATTTAATTAACTAATCAATCATAATTATTTCTGATCAATTCTATTTGTCCCTTATGCCCATTTCCATCAATTTAGATTAACTTTGATCTCAATTTAACTTATAACTCTTTATCTTTTTCTTCTTAGAACTAAAGAAAAATAAAGAGTAAGTTAAACTGAGATCAAAGTTAATCTACGTTAATAGAAATAGGCATTAATAATACAAGTCGACACAAGCATCATTCTATTCTTTTTTGATATTCAATAATTAATAAAAATAGAATGACACTTATATTAACTTGTATCATTAAATGGAAAACATCCTGAATATATAATGCCAATCTGATGACCTATTTTATTGATTACAAGTTTAATGAAGAAGACATCATATGAAAGTAGATAGATTCAATGGAAAAAAAAAACTAAACTGACTTATTATTAATATTGTAGCAGCTTTAAATTATAGCAATAAGTATATCACATTTTATATAATGTTAAAGGTGCAATAATGTTATAGTTATATTATAATTTTGCTTTTTCACAAAAGTAATGATTGTATATTTACATATTATACTATACAACTACTATTTTATATAATGTCTATATAGTTTTAACATTAATTCTATATACTAAAGCACTTGTTATGTAAATAATATGTAGCATTTACACATTTATATTACATAAAAGAAAACAATTAATAACAGTAATCATGATATAAATATCACGAAATATTTGTTATAAACTATTATTCTCAAAATTATATAGTTAGAAATTGTGTTGAAAAACTGGATCTTAATTGACATCAATAATTATTAATTATATAAATTCTACGAATATATGATATACAAACGCATATTTTTGACTAATTTAAAAATATTGAGATGACTGACACGTCAATTTTTCTCATTCCTATTTTTTAATAATTTATTAATTGAACCTTTCATCTTTTTATTCAGGCTATTTTTTTATTCAAAACAACGAGAAAGAAAACGTTTTTCAAACACTAATTTTCTTTTATTCTCTCCAAAATATCAGCAACTTCCACATTATCAGATAGAATTTCAATGACGGTCATGTTTTACATTGTATTAAACAATATTATGGGAGATTCTATAAAAAAAATTATGGAAATCTAAGAACTCTTTCTTTCTCATTCTGTTTATCGTTATCTTCTTATTTTCACGAAAATCACCGATTTTGCACGCTTCGTTCATCTTCCCGCCTAAAGAATCAGTTATCGCTTGTCGCTCGTCAGCTGCGCCGCTGCGCCATTTACAGAAATTACAGAATCTATGGCCGAGGACTCTCAGTAATCGCGCAGAGACCCAACAAAGTTGTCAGCTGGTTGCGCAACAGCGAAAAATGCGGTTTTACCAATTTAACTCATTCACCGGCAGGCTGAAGCCGTCCACCAGTTTTCAGCCGCTATTTCCCATCGTAAGTGAATTCTCGCTCGCTTCACTGTCTCGCGCACAAAGTTTCGACGTTATAACTCGAATCTTTCGTCTTGGCACTGTCTCTCCATCCAAGGGTATCGCCGATCCGCATGTTTCATTATGTCCGCAAAATCGCAAGTGCTCGCGTTGCTTCTCCGAATGTTGTCCTCGCGCTCCGAGTAGACCGTCAATTGATCATTATCAGATTCGATTGTCGAACAGTAGAGCAGCGATTTCGGCCATGTCGAGTTATGTACCTGCGTTCATGTAACATCTTTATCAGATTCTCTTGCATTGATAATATGCCAAAATGATGTTGATTATAATGGATAAAATATATATCTTAAAGTCACTCTATTGTACGTTAATTGTAATACTTTGGAAATGGGATGATTAATGTGCTCACATGTAGATATACATATAGGCATAGTTTGCTCTATATTCTATAAATATATTTTTATCTGTACACCAGACAGAAAAAGAGACAGATGTAATAAATGATCAGTTTTGTTTCTGTTTTATATTAACATTTTGTACACACATTGTTTTTCCACTTCTCTACACATGGGTCATGATATATCTGAGTTAATTTTCATTTATACTTTTACAAGTATAAAACATTCTTTAATGACTCTTACACATACTTCAATATCTCAAGAAAGTATTTTTATGGTTATTTATTTGAAAAAAAAAAATGTAATTGTATATAAATGCTATAACTAATTCCAATATCCTGGTTTTTCAAAGAAAATTACTTTGCAGGACAAAATTATCAAATGTGTACAGAGTGTTAATATTCAGTCATTGTTCTTAAATGCAATAAATAAATAGTAAAAGTTTTTATATCGTTTCAGTCTCCTCTTCCTTTACAGAAATCAGAGCCAGTGATGATTTATGACAGCATCAAGACAAAACCTGTAACAGTTACACCCGCGGCGAGCTATTGTACTGACAAACCACCCACCCTGGATCCAAAAATGTGGGCAAAGTACAAGCACTATGGGGCAAGTAACGATATGTAACGATAACTTTCAGCTACAGTTAAATTTTTCTCGAACGCAATTTCTTTACCATTCTCTTTTGTTTGCAGGCTGCAATAGACAAGCCAGTATATTTGGCTGGTGGCAAAAAGGATAAGATGCTATTCGCGTTCACAGTTGCATACGTCGGTGTGTGCACGTTGCAGTCGCTCGTGTTTATTGCGAAAGAATGCTTGAATATTATCTAAATAGAATAAGTGGGTGTATTATGTAGATAATAAATTGTATAGACTCCTGATATTGTGATTCTGTATTAACATTATAAATGTTAATGCTGAAAAATAATGAAAAGTAATTATATCAAATTAAAGAGATTTGTGTCTTTATTAATAATACCACCTATCATTTTCAACTTAACCTTGAATGTTCGAGATTTCTTGTACATAAGACTAAGAATAAATTTTGTGTAAAAGAAAATCTATATTTTGATATGTAAACATTAATTTATTTTTTTCTTTATATAGTTTACAAGCATGAGAAATATGGCAGAAATGCGCTAACGCCCTCTCGACAAAAGAAATAAAATCTAGGTAATTAATTTTAAGGTTATATTTTCACATCGTCTGCTACAAGCCAAGAGGTTCAGAGCATGTAGAGGTGTCAATTATGACATTATGAAAGCTCGTTAAAAAGATCTTTTTAGGATAAAACCGTGACGAAGGCTAAATCGCCATGGAGGAACGAGGCAAACCGACCATGGTGTTTCATCCGATCATTTCCTCCATACAGAAAATTGCTTTGTACGAGACGAAATCCGTGAGTTTCGAATTGACACTCTTAACTTCCTTCCCAGTCACCCAGGATCTCGATCTTCACGTTTACTCTTTTATAGCGGTTCTATCTGATGGGATCCAACAATACGTTAACGCGTTTCCGAGTCCTAAAAATCGACAGGATGGAACCGAGGGAGTTGGTTGTGGTGGATGATAAGAGAGAATATACTCAGGACGAGATAAAAGATCTGGTCAATATGATTGACATGGGTAACCGAACGCGAGCGGGGCAGCGCAACAACGTGGGTGGTGTTGCACGTGTCGTATCTGCCTTTGGAATCGTCGGTAAGATCATTACGCACATCATCAGATCATTGTGTACAAACATGGAATTAGTCATAACTGCACGCAGTAAGCTTTTGCAGTATATATGTATTAAATACAGTTACAATAGTTATTTGTACACATTTTTGCTTAAATATGCACTCCTTTCATTTTCTCATTCTATTATTCTATAATATTAATAAGGATGTTGAAGCTTAGGCTCCTCAGTGTTTCAAGCTTTGTTCATGGTATGATATTTAATTCCTGTACATCATATATAACTTTTTGCTGTTACTAATATCATTTATATTATATCAGACACTAAAAGCATATCGGAATTAATTGCATTACATGAAACTTAGCTTACTTACATTTGCTTGCTAATAAAGGTAGTAAAGATAGTAAAGAACCTGCACCTAGTTCGGGTATATCAGAGGAGCCTGAGCGACAAGAATTACAAAAACCACTGCACAAACCGACACAAACTAAATTCACCTGGAAGAGTATGTGGCAGAGAGACACTTTTCCCAGGCTAGTGCCAGCTTTTGCTATCCTTGGTAAGGCATAATGAGCTTTTTATTGATGAAGTCAAAGGTAGACATATGTAGTAATCGCAAATGGAATAACTTTGTTGTATAAAGAGAAAATTAGCTTTAGGAGTAACAAAATATATTAGTTGCTTCTTATAATATAGACACATGAATTGTCAAATATAATAGTAGAAATAATAGATGAAATTTTAGTTGACTTAAAATGAATTAATTTGAGTATTAATTTTAAGAGAATGTGACAAAACATTATTACTACGTCACATCGTTAATCGGGTTTAGTAACAACTGTAATTATGAAACTGACCAATTATAGCCATTCCATTCTTTACAGTTTTAAAGGAATACTTATGATTGGCCAGTTTTATAACATCGTTTTTGTAACTTCGATGTAAATCCGATTAATAGTGACCTAGTAAATGGTTCCTTATTAGATAACACCATACAGAGTTATTCAGTTATAGATTAATATTTGGTAGACTGATATGCAATCAATTAGAATAATAAACACTATGATTAACAGAATTAATATTCGCAGACATGGTGTATCATGGTATGTACATATCCTCCCTCATGCATGGTGTGATATTTACTTATGAATTTATATTTCTCACATGTGTGATGTAATTAGGCTAAATGCATGGATATTACATACCACACAGACAATGGGCATTATGTATTATAAAAGAACTAGTAGTGCTTAGGATTGTGTATAAAATGCAAGCAAGTCATCAATATTCAATTCCATCTTCAATTATTTAGAAATATAATGAAAATTTAAAATATATCCGATAATAATGATATTAATGATAAATTGTAAACATATTTTAGAAAGAAATATTTGATGCAGGTTTCATACAATTTTTGGAGGGATATTACATAATCTTAGTTACGAAACGTCGCCGAGTTGCAGTTATTGGTCATCATACGATATATAAAATAGAAGACACGTCAATGATATACATACCGAATGACATTATACGAATCTTCCATCCTGACGAACAAAGATACGTAAAGATGTTCCAGAGCATCGATCTCAGCAGTAACTTCTACTTCAGTTATTCGTATGATATATCACATACTTTTCAAAGTAACATGGCACCACCGACATGTATTAAATCCGATGTTCCCATTGATGTACCTATTAATCAAAGTGAATCTGAAGAATCAGATAACTCTGAAGATTTTTTTAATATGTGGGCATTTAGAAAAGACTGGCAAGCTGAATGGTGTGTTGCAATATCTTAAAACTTCAAAATTATAGTTTACTTAAATGTAGTATAAGAAAATAATTAATAAAATAATTCTAAATATATTTGCAGTAAAGGCGAGAAATATATGGATTACGGTATACGTAGTAATCCAAATCGTCGTTTTCTATGGAATTCCCATCTTTTAAAGCCGGTGGAAAAAGATTTGCATCCCGAATGGATATTATATATAATACATGGCTTTATCGGTCAGTCGAATGTGAGCATTTTTGGAAGATCTATGTACGTCACCGTCATCGCCAGACGAAGTAACAAATATGCAGGGACACGTTTTCTAAAACGTGGTGCAAATTTCGATGTACGTGCAGATATGCTTAATAGGTATTTCTCATAGATATATCTTTAACTAATCAATGATAATATGTATACAGGGAGATGTCGCGAACGAAGTAGAAACGGAACAAATCGTTCATGATTCTGGCGTGAGTTCTTTAAGTAAAGGACGCTTCAGTTCCTTTGTACAAATGCGCGGATCAGTGCCTGCTCATTGGAGTCAGGACGTTAGTAAAATGGTGCCAAAACCGACTATAATTTGTGATTTGTCCGATCCTTATGTAGAAACAGCAGGTATTGATATATAAAAATTGGCAAATTAGTTTATTCTGATATTATTTCTATATATTTAAATAATAAATTGTTTTAGGAGCGCATTTTAATCAACTGTTGAAGAGATATGGATCACCAATAATAATATTAAATTTAGTAAAAAAACGGGAGAAAAAGAAACACGAAAGTACATTAAGCGAAGAATTAAGTATGGCTGTGAAATATTTGAATCAATTTCTACCTCCAGAGCATCATATTCAATATATAAGTTTTGATATGGCACGCATGAGCAAAAGGCAAGTTTATATTAACATTAAAAATGACACGAAAATGATAATTTTGTTATAAATTCTTTGCATCTTTTATAGAAAAAAAGTGAACGTTATGGGACGATTAGCAAACATTGCTTACAATGCTGTATTAAAAACTGGTATTTATCAGTCTCAAAATCCTTATTACAATCAGAGAAATCTATTCTCACCACAAAACAGTAAGCTTCACAAAACAAATTCAAGCTCGACTTTATCATCTAATTTAAATGACACCCGAAGCTCCATTAATACTTCAATTAAAATGGATTACAACAGGCAAACAAGTTCTATACACGATTTTGATTCAAACACAGAAATCAATAAAATAAATGAATTAAATCAAATCCAAAATAAAGTAAAGGAATGTTTTGCTAAGAGAGGAACTGTGCAAACTGGAATCATCAGAACAAATTGTGTAGATTGTTTAGATCGAACTAATACAGCTCAGTTTGCAATAGGGAAATGTGCCCTAGGGTTTCAGTTGTGTGCTTTAGGTGTACTAGAATCTCCTAAACTCGAATTTGATTCCGATTGTGTGAGGATGTTAGAAGAATTGTACGAGGATCATGGGGATACTCTAGCCTTGCAATATGGTGGTTCACAACTAGTACACAGAATTAAAACATACAGGTAGGTAAATGTTATTATATTTAAACGCAGAACGTAATTAAAATAATTTTAATTGTATGACACTTATTATTTAGAAAAACAGCTCCATGGACAAGTCAGGGTAACGACATTATGCAAACATTAAGCAGATATTACAGTAATACGTTTAGCGACCAAGAAAAACAACATACGATTAATTTATTTCTGGGTAAATACACATTTGTCTAATCTTTGTAAAACAATCTACGATTATCGCTAATTAATATACTTATATTTTAGGATTATTCATACCTGAAGAAGGTAAGCCTCCAATATGGGAAATTCTAACGGATTATTATCTTCATCATTTACCTGCCTGTCACTACACGCGTAAAAGAAGATTTCTGACACAATGGTGGGATAAAAGTGTACGGAAGTGTCTTCCTTATGCACTCGATGAAGTAACTAAATCCTGTTCAGAAATGATACAAGTGCAAAATTCAATGGAAGAAATGATTGACGCTTATTATGATTATCATAGGTATCATTATTATCTCATAATTATTCATTTTAATATTCATCAATTAGTTTTACGAAAAATTTTATGTAAATATTTTAGGCCATATGAATTATCTTTACTATCCGAGGTGTATGCATATAAGATAAGTCATTCCGTTAGAGATTTTATGCCACATTTTACTACCTGCTATAGTCCATTTGCTGTTCGCGTTCGACCAGGCAGACGGAGAGAAGAAACAGGAAGTAAAAATTTAAATATGAAAAATCCATCTATGACTGGTCAAAGCAGTACAAGTAGTACAACGTCCAGCGCAAGGTATAAAATTTAATCATTACTTTTATATTCTTTAAAATTGTAAATAGAAATTAATATTTATAATTAAGTTCAATAAATTATTGATTGCATGTCACAGTTCAAGTGAGGATTCGAGTTCAGATGAAGATGAAAGCCATCAACAAATGGACGATTTCCAATTAATTTCCAAAGATAGTTCAGAATTAATGTCATTTGAATCACTATTTCCTTCCATGAAAGAAGTATATGGCACAGAACCAGAATATCCAAAACGAAACGATATTATTCTTTATAAAAGGTAACAATATTAATATTATTTTTATCATAAATATTTTCTATATATTTTGATGTTTTCTATCTTCCAGATTTGTTTTAATAGGACGCAATGCAACATATTCTACAGATCATACTAAATTGCGTTCTAAATTAATTCAACAAACATCCTTTCATGAATTTACAACTGCTGTTGTTACGCTACCTAGTGTTAAGAACGCAAGCATAAGCATATATGAGCAATATGTGAAAAGAACCACAGTATGTAAATCTTACACATAATTAAAAAATCATATTAATTTTATATTTAAGATATTATATTTTTACAGATAGGTGGTACAATACCAAATCCAAACGATATGAATTTATATGAAGCTTATGCCACTCAGTACAGATTGCTTATGAAACCAGCGTGCTCTGGATAAGACCAAATTATTTTCACGTTTTATAAATTAAACTTATTGTATATATTGTAAATATTAAATATTGTTAATATATTTAGTATCAATTTTTGTCTTATACAATTATAATATACAATTGCCAAAATAAAATGAAATTTATTTAATGCTCATTATATGCTTATTTTATACTGAAAACCCAATGGCCAATTTAATTTTATTAAACATACGAGAAGAATAAAGAACGAAAAATCAGTTTACCAGTTATAGTTTATTGATGTAACAAAGTTATATTTCCATTTCCATAATACGGAAAATGGAATTGGATGCTTAATTTACTTCAGCTTCTTTTTTGGTCTGATATTATTTGTGTGGCCACACTTCTTCTTACGACAATTAGTTGCTCGTGGATGAAGACGAGCATAGCACTTGCGACAGATCATTTTGTCACAGTTGTACTTCTGTGCGAGTATACGCAGCGTGGGTTCAATAACGCCACCTCGGAGACGAAGCACCAGATGGAGGGTCGATTCTGCAAAAGAAGTAAAGAGAAAAATCATTTTCATACAATAAGTTTGTTCGCTTTATTTGAACCCCTAAAAAATTTATACACTTGAAATGAGATAAATATACAGTGTCCCAGACTTTGCATGACATCTGTTAATGGCAAACCTCTCAAGATGAAAATTCAAGTATTAAAATGTCGAGGCTACAGTAGTTTTTCAATGAGAAGGGTTTAAAGTTAGCAAATCAAACTGTCCAAAATTTATGTGCTCAAGCTACATTGCAGTAATGAACGTGGTCCTAAATATGATATTCATATTGTTTTTCATATATATACATCTTCACAATGACATTTTGATATTTGGAGTTTCATCTCGAAATGATTTCAGGAGTCTACCATTAACAGGTGTCGCGCGAAGTAGGACATCCTATATATTTAATTTATGTTAAAGAGAAAACAAAGATGTTGAATGTAAGTAATACAAACAATAAGGAACAAATCCAATGTCTATAATGTATGAATTTGTTTTGATGTTCATAGTGTTTAAGAATCATTTTATCCTTATATCAAATATTTAATAAGGACAGATAATGCTTACAAATATTGTGAACATCAAAGTAAATGTAGCCACAGTCTCTTCCATTTATATTTCTACAACTTTTAAAAGTTTAGCATACCACATCTGAGATGTCACACTGTATAAAATCTAGCTTTTATTTTTGCAATGAGACTGTTGGCAAGTTCGATAAATAATAACTTAATAAGTTCGCACCTTTCTGAATGTTGTAATCAGAAAGAGTGCGTCCATCCTCCAGCTGTTTGCCAGCGAAGATGAGCCGCTGTTGATCTGGTGGGATTCCCTCCTTGTCCTGAATCTTAGCCTTAACATTCTCGATGGTGTCGGAAGCCTCCACCTCGAGGGTGATGGTCTTACCCGTGAGGGTTTTCACGAAGATCTGCATGATGGCTTATCTGAATTGCAACAAAATCAAAAGAGCTGTGAGCTTTCGTCACAATCAACGATATGAACGCGATATGAGTGCAACGCGGAGACCCAACCTCCCAACTTTGACTATGTGCCGCGAGACGTGGGTAAGAATCGTTTTCGGTTTGCAATTTCTATCGTGAAGAGGTAGAATCGTAGGAAACAAATACTGGAATTTAGATTAACCGAAATACCAACGTTGACAACGCAAGGTCGTCGCGCGTCGCATTTGTTTTTCAAGCCACCTTTGTTCGAGAATTATCCAGATTTTCGCGGAAAGCGAGTAGCAAAAGCGATCGATCTTACCACGAGAGACTTGACGATAAACGAGAACGTATGGTTTGAGAGAATGTTCAAGAATGAGGATTGCGCTTACCGTTCCGACAACGTGCTGCTGATGGAACCAACCTAAAAGAATTCCAACATGGTCGTCATTTCCGTTGACGAAAGCACGACTCGTGCGACATCTCGATATTCCCCGGTTCTCATCGAGAGTCGAGAGCAAGACGCAAGATCAGGCCGCGGCGACCTATGCAACAGACGACTACTCTATTTATATTTCTACCAAGATAGATTAACTTTAATTTCGATTTAACATTTTAATCTTTTTCTATTCTAAAAATTAGAAAAAGGCTAAAAATAGTTAAACTGAGGTTAAAGTTAATCTATATTAGTACAGAAAGAGACACAATAACCTGTCGATCGATAGCGACGAGACGAAACATTGCACTGACCTTTGAAACATCAGGTTTGTTTAAACGCGTAAAATTAACAAAATGTAATAACTAATTAAAAAATTATAAGTTAAGAACTTTAACTACTCTAGTAGCAATTTGCTGCAAGACTGCTATAAATCTTGCAGCAGATCTTGGCAAATTCTGCTAGCAGGATGTTATGATCTGCTTCCTCATTCTGCTCAAGTCCTCCGAAAGATTCTGCAAGGCAGATTCTTGCAAGAATATTGCACGTATCTGCTGCAAAAATTGCAGCATTCTGTTTAAAGACTGCAGTTAGGGGAAGAATCTGCTTCAATTAAGTTCGATTTCTGCAGCAAGTATCTGCAAACAGTTTATTTGTATGTACATTGCATGAATAATCTTGCTGACAGACTGTCAGCTGACTGTCAGCAGGACTATATTGAGAATAATCTTTTGCACATCTGACTCAATTTTGCTGCATTTAACTGCACGCAGATTCTCGCAGATTCTGCTCTGCAGAAAATGCTACTAGGGTAGTTATAAGTTTATAACTTTAACTAGTTATTTTTTAAATACAAAATTTAATTAATTTTTTTCCTAAGTTAAAGTTTAGTTATGTAAAAGAAAAATATTATAAAAAACACATTACTATAAAATTACCATAAAAACAATATTTCTTTGTTATTTCACATAAATGTAATTTTGTTTGATTCATATTTATAATTGTTTGGAGTAATCTCACTTAAGAACTTACGAATTTCTAATTAAATATGAATAATGTGCTTTTCAAAATTAACTTTTAATTTAACTTAAGTTAATTTAATCTTAACATAACTTTTAACTAGTTAGTTTTTTGTTCATGTAACTTTTAATATAACTATATTAATTTTATAAGCCATTAACTTTAACTTAATTTAGTTAAAAAAATTTATTAACTTACTCAATGTAACTTTAACTAATAATGTAACTTTTAACTAGTTTTTTGTTCATACAACTTATAATGTAACTAAATTCTATAAGCAATTTAAAAATTGAGATTTGACTTAATTTAATTAAAAAAATAGAGATGAAGATACAGGTATTATAATATATATGGCCATATCATAACATTTTATTCAATAACTTTATTAACAATAAATTATATCAATTTACATTGAAACGTAACGGTTATATTTATCAAAGTATTGTTTAATAAATTCTAGACTCAAAGTTATGTTGTAATATTTATTACTTAGAACGTGATTTAAAAAAATATGACGATATTGCGTAATGAGTCAAAGAAGAATAGGGATGATAATATAGCCATCCCAAAAGTAAATTTAAAAAATTGGTTTTGATTAAAAAATACACAGTACTTTGTTACAAAATTGTATATTTTATAAAAATAAATTGTTAGAAAGGGTTACACTACACAATCGCGAAGTTTTAAGAGATAGAAATAAAGATTGACTTACATTAGATTCAATTTTTTGACAGTTCCATTAGAAGATAAATCATAAACAAACTGTCAAAAGGACAGATTTTACAAAACAAATGTTTACACTTCAATTATAGAAAAAAAAATATTACACATTTACACATAAACTTCCTACTGTTGACACTACAAATCTTGCCCAAACAGAATAAAAAGTTATCACGATAAAATGACGTCAAAATGACTGCAAAATAATTTTTAAAATTTTAAATTTTTGATCAATTACACTTCACCTTAATGTCATTTTAACGTTATTAACTCGTTCTGCTTGAATATATATAATCGCCAGATGTACACTCGAATACATTTTATCCTTGTTTAACATTTTTGGTAAACAACAAAAATAAAATGATGTTTGAAAATCTTATGAAAATCTTGATATAGCCATAGTACATAATTCCGGGCAATCCGCTTGTTGTTTACGAAATTTTTTTACTTCTTTATTGATAATTCGACTGAACTCGCTGGTCATAATCGAGTTTCGTGCTTAACATCTACCGTGATATTACGATTCAAAGAAAAATCGGAAATTCAAAGGCCAATCAGGAAGAAGAAGAAAAAGGAGAGATGATTTGCTTCCGCGTCTCGAGAAGCTCTACACGTATTTATACCCGAACGCTTGGTGCGTGACCGCAGGTAGCGGAAAAAACAAGATTCGTTGAATTTAATTTATTATTAATATGTAAGAAACACAAGGTCCTGTGCACAATAGAGAAATAATATTAAATATTAGGAATAGAAATTAGGAATTATTTTATTTTAAGCCAATGATATGAAATGAACAAACGCGCAATGAAGAAATTAGGAATAAGAGCGACGAAATATTAAAAATAAAATATAAATTTTATAAACATGGCTACATGATCACAGCTATACACTACATACATGAAATATGGATACATTAAATATGGAAAATAACAGTATTATTGAAAAATGAAAATATAGGTGAATATAATAAAAAAGATGACGAATTATTAATTGATTTAATAAGATCGTACTAACATTTGTGGAATAAAGGTAAGGACAACAAAGATACAAATATATGTGACACTTGGCAACAGAGAGAGAAAGAATGAGCAAGAATTTTGTCAGATAACAAAATTTTTAAATATATTAAATAATTAACTTACTTTCCGTCACTTATAAATAAAGCTCCAGCTACAAAAGTAATGAATTTTGATAGCTGAAGCTGATTGTCTTTTGAAAGTTAAACATCTGTCAATAATACTCAATGCGCAAAGATTAATTGTTGTGAATTTAAAGTAGAGATATTTTTTAATCAATCTAAAATGGATCATAATAAATTTTTTTGACATGTGCTTCTTCACTACTTTGATCTGAAGAAAACTGCAGCTGAAACGCATTGATTGATTTCTGAAACTCATGGTACACAAGTTCTATCAGAAAGAACATAGAGATTAGTTTAAAATTCAGAAGTGGTGATTTCAGTGTGGAAGACAAAGAATAGCTCAAGAAAAAGTTGAGGACTCCGAATTGCAAACATTATTGGATAAAAATCCAACTTAAACACTTGAAGAATTGTAAAACTGTTACTTGTTAAAAAACAAACGATGAATCAATGCGAACAAAGCTATCAGTAATTGACGCAAAGTGATTCTTTTGCATGACAACGTGTGACCAGTGCGACATGTTGCAAAAACCGTGAAAGAAACATTATTGGAGCTCGAATAGGAAGTAACCCAGCCTATTCTCCAGACTTGGCCCCATCGGATTACCACCTTTTCCGATCGATGCAATACGCACTCCCCAATACACTTCTCCAATTACGAACAAGCCCGAAAATAGGTGGATGAATAGCTTGCTTCGAACAGCTCGTTCTATCGTCACGGAATCCAACTTTTACCAAAAAGATGGGAAAAAGTAATAGAAAACGATGGAAAATATTTTAATTAATGTATTCATATTCTTATTTAAATAAATTCATTTTTCAAACAAAAAAAACTAAGTTTAACACTTAATAAATATGAACACTTTTATAGGCTAGATTAATAGTCCTGTGAAATTTATAAAGAATAATAATAATAGATCTTACAGATAAATAATAATAATAATAATAATAATAATAATAATAATAATAATAATAATAAGGTTAAATTGTGACTGTATAACATCTATGTCTTATATCTTATTTGCCTATGCATTAATTGTTGCGGAAAGTTTTCAGAAAGATTTCAACCTTTTAAATGTCATGAGCAGTGCTTCTGAAAGGATTCTGTAAAATGTTAAATGAAATATTGCAATCGAAATGTTTCTAAAATCTATCACAGTAAATTCAAAATTTTGGGCAAATTTTCTGCTTGAATATGTTATACCCACGCAGAAAATTTATTGCTTTCGCTAACTGGACAAGCGAAAATTTTCTAAATCTGCTCGCAGTGTGAGCTCAGTTTATGTAGTAGAAGTTATATAATGCAAAAGTGTTAAATAAAATATTATTGTCTTATATATTATGCATTTTTTTCATTCATATTTCAGAAATCATATTTACATTATATTAATCAAATTGCAAATAATAAATAAAAACGTAGAATGAAAACACTAATTGTATTTTAGATATAATTTTTATTATAAAACTCTGTAATACTTGTAACCCTCTGAATAAATTTAAATAATATAAAGAATATTATTTTTGTAATACTTTAAAATACTTCAGAAATGATACTGAAAATTATATTCAGAGAATTACAATCAACAATATTTCAAAAAGATTTCGCAGCTATTTTAATAACACTTTAGTAATATTTCTGAAAGATTTCAGATTTTTTCAGTAACCTTTTAGCAATTTTTCTGCGAAGTTTTAAGTACAAGAATTACGAACATTACTAGTCTCAGAGAAATGTTTCAGATATACTTCGCAACCTTTATGAAATATTTCGTTTTTTTAGTTGAAATGTTTCTGAGACTTCTCTGAAAAATTTCAATGCTTTATGGGTGTATTTATTGTTTAATCTTTCTATTCCTAATTCTTATATCTAATATTTAACATTTATTCTTGTTCCTAATACATATTTCTCTTATTTTGTGCAGGGCTAAACGAGCATACAAGATAATATTACCTTGCACCGTAATATAGTCTTACGAGGAGACTTAAGCGGCATCGTATAATTAACGGACGTCGATCGTTAGTTCTTAATGAAGGTGGAGAACGAGCGAGAAGTCAATAACGAGGTTCAGTATCGCGATCTCGAGATATGTTTGCGTATTATCTTGCGGTGATACGTGTGTGTAATTTCGCACTTGCGACACTGTAGACTATAGTGTAGACACTCGCTCGCGCGCATATATGTACACATCCGTGTGCGCCCGGATACGGGGGGAAGGGAGGGAGAGGGGCGAGAATCGCGCCTCGGACCCGAGCGATATGCAAATTTCAGTTGTAACCCTTAAACTTTACGCCCTGACCTAGATGCTCACCTGTCTGGAGAGCAGGGAGATGTTTCGCGATTATGCGCGATTTACCATGTCGCCTGCTCAGTTGCAAGCGTAAGATCTTCGCCAAAGAGAAAATCATTAAGTATGTACCGTTTGATATACTTCCTTAATAGGTTAACTCCAGTTGCGAGGAAAAGTCGAATTAAGAAATGGACATGAATGCATAAAATAACGATCTCCGGGAATAGAAATTAATTTTAATATAGAGGAAAAGATGGTATTGTGATTATTGTGGACATTGCGGTTACTCCTTATTTCTGTTATTAGATGACGAATTCTAACAATTGCTTATAGAATTATTTGTTTAGTAGCCCGCCATTTTTTAGTGGCGCTAATATGCTAATACACAATAGCTAACAATTAATATAAAGCATTTTTACTTTTAAGCATTCTTCTAAACTTTTGCAAGGTATATTTTAACATTTATTACACATACTTCCTCATTGTTTTTAAACTTGAGTGTATTATCACACGAATGTATGTACACTTGAGTGGTTTTTTGTTATTTAACTTTTTATTCGGCTGTACACGTTTCGAGTTATACAAAGTTAAACAATAACTTGGGATTTTGTTAATATTTGGTTTTGTAAGCGAAATTTTCATATCA
This sequence comes from Solenopsis fugax, assembly GCA_003595255.1. Lineage (NCBI taxonomy): Eukaryota > Metazoa > Arthropoda > Insecta > Hymenoptera > Formicidae > Solenopsis > Solenopsis fugax. The sequence continues at coordinate 18,292 of QKQZ01042020.1, forward strand.
AAATATTTCTTCGACAAATCAATTGTTACTGTAGAGGACGGTGTTCAGCCCTCACATTAAGATATATCATTTCATTCTTATTATTTAATGTTAATCAAGGATAAAATGATATTTCTAAAGTTCTAATGATATCTCTAAAGTTTCTGAAAGTAGGAAAATTTTAAATTACGAACATTCTAAACAATGGAAACTTAAAAATATAATAATTTTGTAACAAAATACTGTGTATTTTTTAAACTAAATCAATTTTATAAAATTATTTTTGGGCTAGCCATATTACCACCACTTTTTTTCTTCCACCGATTATGCAGTGCGTTACATTTTTATAAATCACGTCCCAAGTAATAAATATTTCATTACTTTGAGTCTAGAATCTGTTAAACAACATTTTAACAAATAAAATCGTTCAAGTTTAAATATATAATATTGATTATAAACAAAATTTTTCAATAAAATGTAAATAGGTGCTATATTACCCTCTTCTCCTCTATCAATAAAGTTTTTAAATTATAAATTAATCGAATAAAATATATTTTATATTTAGGATATATTAAGCAAATTAGACGTGAAATTGGATTCAGATTAGATATTTATAAATCTTTTTTATTCAACATATATTAAGGATGTACATACATGTCACATCTCGCATTATCAGAAATATAAAAATTTTTAGAGATGTAACAGTGCAGTTACAAGTAACGACGTTACTCGTTAACATTACTTTTTTATAATTTGATAATGACGTTACAATTTTCCTTAATAGTAATGGTAAGGCCAGAGTTGGAATAATCACTTTTGACAATCAACTCGTTACCATTATGCGTTACTCATTGAAAAGTATTAACATGTGTAAGGTCTCGCGGCCTTTACTTTTCCGAACGTGCCAAAAAAAGCCCCGAAACTCTCCTCCAGCACGCAGGCGTTCGTCCATTCGCGGAAAGAATATCTAATAACAAGGCCAAAAATATTCTTGTCGTACTTAATCTTATTGCAATCTTATGCGGTATAAAAATAAAGCAATATTTAAGCATTTCCTGAATACAAAGGATCTGATAGTTTTTAAAAAGGTTTTTGGGTTCTAAAAAATCTGAAAAAATTCTAGTACATTTTTCCAACATTTCAGAATATAATTTCATAATTGTTTTATCCGAAACATTTTTCGTTTTTTTTTCTACGTGTCCGAATTTGAGGCAGAATAATTTAATTGAAAATTCGCTGGAGTCTTCAAATCCCTTGTGACCTCGGAGAGAAGATAAGGTCTATATTTCCTATTCTCCCCCATCAAATTAAATAAGATTGATTTATTGTCTTGAGACAAGAGTAACACATAAATTTCAACTTATATTCTTACATTTAGAATGAAAATTTGCTCGATGTTGTAACGCACGGTGATTAATCACTACGCAGTTTGGGACATCACCAATAGGAGATCGTGCGGACAAGCTTTTTGTCGTAAGAAAAATTTGTATGTGATACATTATAAATAACGCATTCACGGAAAACCCAGCATCTTCTGCCTACGCGTAAAACGAATTCTTATTACTTTCCCCTTTGGGACGAGGTTTTGATATTTACGAAACCAGCTTTCTTGTGAGCCTTTGTGATATTTTATTAGAAAAAAATAATTGTTCAAATTTACTTCAACTCAATTTATTGTTAAATCAAGAGAGTATTATTAAATTTGCACAAATTTTCATTGTCTAATCTAATTCTGAGAAAATTAATGGGACAGTGTTGAGATTATTTTATTTTAGATTTAAAAATTTTTCCATTTAAGAGTAAATTATGATTGTCCCTATATCAAACTTATTTTCTGATATATATATATATATATATATATATATAAAGAAGTAATAGCATTGAATCCAGAAATCTTTTCTGTGGGTATATGTAAAAAAAAATTAATTTAATTCATAATGCTACTTTCTCATCAAATTTGCAAATAAATACTATAAAACGCGATTTTAAATCAACAACAAACAAAATAACTTTTAAATCTATAAAAGATGTATGCTCAAATTTTACACAGATACTCAAACGTAATAATGGAGCATATACTATGAAATTTTTTAATTGTAAAACTATTCAAGATAGCAAAAATGTTTCATACAAAAATTTTANAGATAGCAAAAATGTTTCATACAAAAATTTTACAATAACATTATCTATATTCATCCACATTAATAATATTTTTAAAAAATAATTATTAAAAAAATTTTGAAAATTTTTAAAAATAATTATTTTTGAAATATATTATTGACGTGGATGAATGGAGATAATTTTATTGTAAAATTTTTGTATAAAACACATTTTGATATCTTGAATAATTTTCGAGATATAAAACGAAAAAACTGAAAATCACTTTACACATGAAGGGTGATTTTAAACCTCAAAATTCTTTTGCAGCAACTTTCAAAACTTGTGAAAATAATTATTTTTTTAAATATTATTGACGGTGGTTAAATAAAAATAATTTTATTATAAAACTTTATTTTAAATAAAGGTTTATTTTAAAATGATATACTCTCATATCGGTCGACGTTTACATTATTGTATTTTTCTTCTGTGAATTCTTTCTGTAGCAAGAAAATGACAAAGTGCTATCATTTCCACACATCAAGCGAAAGATAGCATGGTGCGTTTTTTTTGTTAGTAGTTTCTTCAGTAGGCATAATCCACTCTTATTTTTTAATGCATGAATTGTTTGAAATACCATCCTTCCTCTCTTGAATTGTTTTTCAGGATGGCATTTCAAACAATTCATTCATTAAAAAATGAGGGTGGATTAAGCCTATTAGAGAAAAACTAAAAAAACGCACCATGCTATCTGTGCTAGATGTGTGGAAATGATAGTACTTTGTCATTTTCTTGTCACAGAAAGGATTCACAGAAGAAGAAAAACAATAATGTGAACGTCGACCGATATGTAAGTACGTAACTAGTTTTTAAATAAAACAATTTGTACAGTTTGTTTTATGATAAAATTACCTCTATTTATCTACCGTCAATAATATAAAAAAGTAATAATTTTCAAAACAAGCTTTAAAAGTTGTTGCTAACAAAAATTTTACTATAAAATTACCTCGATTCATCCACGTCAATAATATTTTTGAAAAATAACTTTTTAAAAATAAAAAAATTTTTTAAAATAATTTTTAAAAAATAATTATTGATGTGGATGAATCGGGAGGG
>QKQZ01042057.1:0-54014 GCA_003595255.1 Solenopsis fugax
CGCCGCCGCCGCCGTTGCCACCGGCCCGCGATCGGTCCGCGATCGTTATCGAGATTTTCCCCCTGCGAGTGAGTGCGAGATCTCCTCCGGGAAAAGCGTGAGAAACGACAACGCCGATGGGGATGTTGGAATTCAGCGTTATGCCGTCGGCAGCCGGCTGGTAAAGCGAGATGAACGGTTCGCCCGAGGTGCGCGTGTGATCGGTACTTCCGATTGACTGATTTAAAAAGAAAGAGGTAATCCAGGAGCACGAAAGTTCGAACTGAAATTTTTGACGGAAATTCGCGAACGATCGGCTGTGAGTGACTGCCAGCATCTGCCGCGAAAGAAAAAATCGTCGCGTCGTCAATTGCGGTTGCTAAGAGGCAAACGGAAAGAAATTCCGCAAAGGCTGAATCAAATTAATCTCAAATTATCCTTGAAATCTTTAAGAAAGGATCAGCGAAATCGAAAAAAAAAAGAGTACAGAAGCGAGAACTATCACGTATGACGGCCGTGTATGACTATCCGTAATTACTGCGGTGAAATTTTTGCCCTGTCAAGAAGTAGAACAATTCGCGTCAATGAAAAACGGAACGTTCGCCGCTGTCGAAAAATAGAGTCGATTAATTCGAGAGCGAATTTCACCAACTCGTTCGTCGGTTTCAAGTATTTTGCCGTTTTTTACATGTGTTTTATATCGTCGGCTTTTTACGGACGGTAGCGCGTTATACATCTTATATTTTTGACGGTCTTTTTCTTCGCGAGAAAAAAAAAAAGGGAAACCCACGAGAAATGATACAAGGGATGATCGATCACGACGGAAATTGAGGACCAGTAGAATAACAACGGAAGTATCGTGCGTGTGTCGAAGTGCACGTCTCGTGCAGCGAGCGGATCGACCGATCTGTCATCGCCATTGTCGAATCGCCTAACGGCGGCCCTAAACCTCGAAGGGTGGCAAGCCCCAGAAGGACGATAATCCCCGCGGAGAAAGGCGGTGCTTCGTCAGGACGCGTTGCGCCATTTCAGGTGCGAGTCTCGAGCCTTCCGCTCGAGTGCTTTAGCGTGCTTTAGGCGAGCGAGCGAGCGAGCGCCTGGCGCTTTCGCGAATCACGCGGCGAAAGAAAGCGTTCAACGGACATCAAAAGACCCGGTGATTAATGAACGTGGGTAATTAAGAAACATTAAGGAAGGCTGCCGAAGGACTCCTCGAGATCCTCGTACTATTCGGAAGAGCGTGTCGTCCTTCCCCCTCCTCCCTCCTCCGTTGCGCCCTCCCCCTCGAGAGAATCCTCGCCGGAGGACATCGCCGTTGGGCTGACGGTGGGAGGAGGCCGTCTACCTTCGAGGTAAGAGAGAGAGAGAGAGAGAAAGGGAGGGAGGAAGAGAGAGAGAGAAAGAGGAGGGGTGGGAGGCCTTTAGGGGTGGAAAATCGTTGGAGAATACCGTCGCGGTGAAATCACTCCTCTCGAACGCTCGCGAGACGATCAGACCGCGAAGCATCCCCCGCCGGGCCCGTCCTCTGCTCCCTATAGCTTGCTTGCCTTTCGCCCCTTCGCCCTCTCACCGGTACGATGGAAGTGGAGGAAGTGGCTGTCTGATCTCGGACGGAATGACAATAAGACTCCCCTTTGATTAATCGACGGAACAGAGAGAGAGAGAGAGAGAGAGAGAGCGAGTATGGGAGAGGGAAAGAGTAAGTGAGAGAAAGAGGGAATTAGTCCTCTCGAGACGGCGGATTGTTTTGCAAGTGCTAAGAAGTTCCGGCTGTTAATAGAACTGACTAAATACAACTTTAACCGAGTAAGTTAGACATAAATCTACCGACTTGAACCAAGCGATGCTTCGAATAGCGCCGCGCATTGAGATGTCACGCCTCTCCATTAAAGTCGACAAGATTGTTAAAATGAATTAATACACACAACACTCTCCTCGCGATAATAAGAAGATATTCGACCTGTGGCTCGGTCCGGAACGTTTCAACGCGGTAAGATACGTGTCGAAGTGCAACGAGTGCAACGATTAATCAAGTGGTTAACGATTGTCCCCTCCCTCCCTCCCCTTTCCCAACTTAAAGGATAAAGTTGCTCGACTAATCCTTTCGTTGCATCCGGCCGTCGAAGAACTTTCCAGACACAGGGTAGCGCGGGGGGCGAGGTGCGCGACAATAACGCGAATGAATTCGGGAGGAGATGGGATAAGTAGAGTGGATCGAAATTAGAATCGTGTGCAGCAGAGTGGAAGAGGGTCGTGCTTGATCAGGCGGACCGGCCGACTCGAGCTCAAGCTGCACTACTGAAAAAGGAGGACTCATTTGCCTGAAGAGATATTTCGCAGTATACGGCCCACATCTCTGTAAAATTGTACATTTTATACGTTCGACGAAGCGCGTCTCTATCCGCGAAACACGACAATAACATACTCGCGCGGCGCATTAACGGATATCGAAAATAATTTGTAATAATCGATCATAAAACGTCGACGGGATTCCGAAGCCGGCCGGATGTTTTCGAATGTCCGTCTTTATTTGATACCGGCGACAGGCGTCAATTTGAACAGTGAGTAATCTGGGCCTCCATGCATCTTCCTGGACGAGTGACGAATGCCGGGACGTAATCGACAACGATAACCGAACGTTAACAAATCACAGTGGGGACAGCGGGAGAATTTGTGCGATCGGGAAAGGACGATAAAGTAAGGAGAATACCGCGCGCGACAAAACTGTTACTATCGAGGACTTATTGTTCAAGTAGAGTTTGATGGGCATGAGAAAAATAATGGTAATGTAGCAGCTGCAACGAGAGCAATTGAAGTCCGAGGACAATAAAGCTAAGAGAGGGTAATCGAAAGCAACCACGTGAAAACAACCGAGCAGCCGCTGTTGAACTTGATATCGCAACGTAATAAAAAAAAAAAACGACGATATATTTTAGCAACCGGATCGATCGGGAAAGGACGAAAATAGTGACGGTAATAGGCGCGAGAACGTGAAATATTAAGCTGATGCAAAAGGTTTGTCCGTGACTTCTACCTGCCCCTCTAGAGCATTATTATTTCCCATATTCTTTATTATTAATTTTATCAATTTCGATAACAGCACAAAAATCTCGCTCGTTGGTAACGATAAATCTAACGGAGAGCTTTGCTTACCAAAGAAATTTTATCGCTCAATTGCTTATCAAATGTAATTCTTTCCGATTTATTAATGCACAAAATTTAACATGAATTAATATAACAATTTACAGAGTAGCGTAAAATGTATTTTGATATTTTGAACGACGAAAGAGCAACGAAAGAGCCGACAATCCTTTTGCACTGATTTAGCAGTGATACAACACAGTGTGCAACGTAGACAGTGAAGGAGGCGCAGATTTGTCAGCCGGGCATTTCGATGCGCCTCGACAGCGGGCGTTTCGGCTTAAAGAATTCACACACGAGTCGGTGAAGTCGGTGTCCTGCGTGTTCGTCGTCCTGCACGCGCTGCCTGGACGAGGGAGCCGTGCGCGGGGGCAGGTCCTTCCCGGTGTGGAATGACAATAAGGAGGCGCCGTACCCGCGGGGTGGTATTATGCCGGGAACGACGGATTTGAGCGTGCCACCCAAGTGCCCGGCCAAGGTGTCGCATCCCCTTCGTGGGATGGCACTCGGGACGCTGGCCGAGATAGCGGTGAGACTCGTGATTAGCGGCTACATATTCGCTGTGGTCGTCTACGTGAACGCCAGCGGCAACTGGGATAAGGACGATGACCTAGGTACGCGCGGCTCGAGCACGAGCACCGGTCGCACGAACGATCGAGATTAACCACTTCCCTGACCCGCGCCAGCGATATACGTATTCCTTTCGAGCGTGTCCCGAAATTACCGGTTGTCTCGACTAGAGACCAATTTTCCTGATTTTTTTTATTTTTTTAATTTTTTTTATTTAATAAAGGCGATATACGAGAAGAGCTCGTCGCGTTACACTTTCCACAAGTAACTTTTTAATTTTCAAGTGGTACGTTTTTCTTGCGACTCGTGCCTCAGAAGTCGATTAAAGTAATGTTCACTTAAAGTTATGACTGATAAATATAACCGTTTACTTAATAATAAAGGTGTATTTATCGACTCTTCGGGCGGACCTTAATTTAATAAAATTTAATTTCTAAAATTGAAAGTAAATGTTTAATTTAGTTTGGAACGAAGAGTTTTCCAATCGCTAATTACTCGAAAACTATCTGTACCTCAATGTTCTCGTTGGGGAAACATCGATATTCAAGTTAACGGAGGAATGTGTGGCCGAAAATTCATCTCCGCGATTTTGAAACACAAAACGGCCGTTTGTTGTTTTTTCTTTCTTTTTTCTAATAGGACGTAAAAATGTGATAAAAAAAGAATAGATTACAAAGAGAAGTATGCATGTGAGTGCGTATGCGTTTCCACAAAAAAAAAGTATTTTATTTTGATCGTTATTAAAAAAAGAGAGAAGAAAGAGGAGAAAATTGAATAATAAAAAACAGAAAGGACGTTACGGTCGGTTTTCCGCAAAAATACCCGGGAAAGGAAGTGGTTGAGTGAACTATGCTTAGCGACTCGCCGCTTCTCTGCAGATTGTATTATTATTTCGTTGCGCGATATATTGCTAAAGATTAACAAAGAAGGAAAATTTTCCTTGATCACACAATGGATCCCTTAATTCTGCTGGTAGCTTCGTTTGCCGTGCACACTCAGCATGTCCGGTGCAGAATGGAACTCTATATGGCTTTTGTGCGCAAAATGGAACCCAATACGTATTTCATAAATGCATATTGAAAAGTGGAAAACTGACAAAGTCATGAAATTGAAAACTGTTAGAATCGATATTTATAAAGTTATGGCATTTTTAAAATAAAAACTGGGTCGAAACGAAAAAGCAGGGCTGAACACTCCTTTAAAACCGTGATGAAATAATAAATAAGTTCCCGTTAATGCATATGCGGTTATAATGTCTTGATCAAAAGTGCGAAGCTTTTACAAGTTTTGAATTTATAATCCGTCCCGCTCACAGCTGAAAATTTTCCAGTCGGTATTTTCCTTTTTTTTTTCTTCTCCCCTTCCGGTAATTACGCGAACGGCTATCTTGTCTTCAACTTTTATTCACCAGCCATTTTCCAATTACATTGGTGCCTTGTCAGTTTTCATTTATATATTTGAAATGCCTTCGGCATAAAAAATGACGCGCGTTTAAATAGATGGAACAGATAATAATCGCGCTGATACGATGCTGAAAAAGATAAATGGCTCATGGCATGTACATTTTTCATCGGGGCGTCACAAACAAACGTAAAAGCGATATCCTGCCGGAAGAGTTTGTATTCGTGTTACAGACGTCGTTCGATTGATGAAAATTGCGGCGTATTGGAAAACGGGAAATCAGACGCAGCTTGTTGCGATACCGGAAATCACTCGGAGCGTGAAACTTGCTCAAAGAAATGTTACGCGCCGTAATTATATTTCGCGTTGCCGGAGTGGAAACTCTCCATTATGCGCGAAAACGAACTTCATTAGTGATATTTTTCAAGCTGCTTTCCCGCTCTCTTTATTCGTAAGAAGCAAAGCAGCTTCCTTTTTATTATATGTCGCGAGAGGCAAGGACTCTTTCTCGCGTCAGAATGGAATGTTAAATTGGAGGGAAATATCTCTTAAAATATCTACACATCCTTGATGCGACTTTATTTCGAGAAATGTAACGATATTACTCGCTTAGAGTTCAGGATTCTCACAGCTGCGTTATTTCAGGGTAATTTAAAATCACGCCGAACAATAAGAGGAAAAAATTTAATCTCAAGTTTTTCGCTGCTAAATCTCGTTTACCTGAATGGCTTGTGAGTAAGTTTACTTATAAATACTTCTTACTAATTTAATAACTTTCTACGTTCTTTCGTGACATAAAAGCTGGCGTTACAGCTCATTTAACTTATTAACCATATAATTAGCAATTCACAAAAAAACGTCGTGAGTTATTAAACATAATGGCTTTCGAATTTACATTAAAATTCAAAATTACACAATATTATATAATAGCTCCGTACATTCGTCAGAATTATTAACTCAATTATTAAGCGACCCGTAATGCGCTTGCTTCTAAGAAAACAGAGGAAGTATTGTAAGTAAAATTATTCATAGTGTTCAAGTTAATGAGATTTAACCGGGAAAGAAAAGTCGCATTGTTGTTTATGACAAAGTTCTAATAGAACCATTAAAAAACAGAGACATTGAAAAGATTCTGTGATTCTTTAAATCTTAATTTCAACCATTTAAACAACAGCTATGTAGATTGAAAAAAAAGTTATTCACAGCACAGGGAAATTGTTCAGCCACTAATTATTGTGCAATATCCTTTTACAAATACAACATGGCTATCTTTATCAATACTTGAATATGTCACGTGCAGATGCCATTTAGCTTCGATTGAAAAATTTATGCGAACACGTCCGAAACATCCGACAAATAAATCCAATAATAATAAGTGGTGAAACATGTTGCATTTAATATAAATGCATCTAGTTAAATTTCAGTCAAATTATAGTCAAGTTATGTATGCTTAAACCGATGAGTCGTTTCATGCCAGGAGTCGTTTCACCGGCAATCGACGCGTTAATCACCTTTCTTCAACTTCTCCAGTGTCCACGTCTAAAGTCAGCGCCGTACTTGGCCGCACTGCCACTTTGCCTTGCGACATTGAGCCGTCCACGCGAGAGGATCGCGTCTACATGGTCCTTTGGTTCCGCGATTATGCGGTGAAGCCCATTTACAGGTAAGCGACAGGCAACCGAGCAAAACTTATACAAGTAAACTTACCCCTTTGTGTTACTCTCCGAATTTATTGAAACTCAGTACACTTGTGGAGTTGACTATAGTAAAAAAATAATACACGTATTTCTTTTTTATCGGCAACCAAACATAAATTAATTTTTATACCAGTTGATAGCTTTCGAAATTCTCTACATTTTGTATATTGTATATTTACGAAATTACGCTGTCATGTTTCGTTCAGGAGTATAATCGATAAATGAAAATTTAACCGATTTTCGATTAATTTATTCCTTAAACATGTTCGATTTCCGATAAAAAAATACGTCCTATTATTTTTTTACTATAATACTTTACAAGTGAATCGAGTTTCAATAAATTCGGCGAATAATACAAAGGTGAGTTTATTTGTTAGAGAAAGAAAGAAAAAACTTCTTCAGAGTTGGGGAGCGCGTTAGGAAAGAAAGAAAAGAAGTTCGAAGATTTATTCGTGAATTATATAAAAGTGTTAAATGTTTCAGTTTCGACGTGCGAGGACGGGCTTTCAACAAGGCCCTGAACTGGTCGGACAGCACTGCCGTGGGTCCCAGGGCATATTTCGTTACCGTGACGAAGCCGGCCACTCTTTCCTTGGAGGCGGTCCAGCTCGACGACGAAGGTATCTACAGATGCCGGGTGGACTTCAAGAACTCGCCGACCAAGAACTTCCAAGTGAATCTCACGGTGATCGGTGAGGAAACTCATTATCGTAACGACCGCGTAACACTGTTCCGGTATGATTAACTGCGCCCCGGTTAACGCGTAAAACGCCCCCGAGGATCGTCCGAAGCAAAGAGGGTAACAGCCCCCCTTCCGCGCTAACAGAAGAAGGAGGAGGAGAGCCAGCGGAATTAGCTGCAATTAACGTCGACCGATATGCAAGGTCTTTTTTCATCTCGACGCGAAGTTAAACTTGCCGGAACAATCTCCGTCCCGTCTCGCGCGGTTTCGCTAATTGAAGGGCCCGCCGCTGCCGCCGCTGTGGCGGTCTATAACCCACTTTTCTTCGAACTTCGAGGGGCGTAGGAACGATGGGAGGGAGGGGAGAATTAATCGAAATTTCATTTTTGCAAGTTTAAAATTAACTTTCGCGAGCTCTCCTTAAAAAGTCGGACTAGACCGCCTGGGCTATTATCCGTCAATTATGGAAAGCGAGCCGTCGGTTCGCGGAATTGTGTTCGCAGTGCCACCGCACCAGCTACTCATTTACGACAGTTCCGGGGTGCAGGTGGAGAGCATCGCCGGGCCGTTCCAGGTCGGCGTGGAGTTCGGTCTGTCGTGCGAAGTGAGGGGAGGTGAGCACTCCGTATTCCGATTCGTCTCTTTGTGATTTGTCCTTAGGTGAATTTCGTGCAAATACGAGAGCTTTCAGTCCTATCTGTGTCTTGAACTTCCGCTCGCGATTATTTACATTACGCTCTCGGTTTCCACTTGTGCATATTTGACATTCTGCTATGAAAATGGTAAATCAACATTATCGTTACAGTTAATTACAATTTGGGACACGCATCGAAATTTCTTTATCTCTTTTCACAATTAATATAATTAAATGACGCGGGCGGAAGATAAAATACGGTATTCCGCGGCAAAGCAAATTTCTCGTCGCATAGTTTAAAATCGGCGAATGAATTTACCATTATGTGTGTATGTATAGTCGCGCGTTCTCGAGTTTGTAAAATTTTATCCGTTAATTCCTCCCAGAGGGAAATCAGGTTTCTGATTAATATATTTGCTCGAGATACGAATCTCGGCGAGAGAGCGACAAATTATCCGACCGGCCCCCCCGCTTTTATGCGCGTATAAATCCCAGCGCGGCCCCCGCCTCAAGATCGCGTGAACAAATAAAAAGCGAGGAGATACCGCAGGCTACCGGTATTAGCAATTAAATACGAGCCCGGCCTCTAAGTGGCCGGGTATTACGCGGGCGCGCCCGATCGGAGACACCCGGTATTAAGGGTAATTATGGCCCCGGTGATTTGTCTGCTGTCACGCGAGACTGATCGACGACGATGCGAGGGGGAGAAAACGTTGGGGGGAGAGTTAATTAGCCGCGTATAATTTCCGTGCTTTCCTCGTGCTTTCGCGCGCGTATCCCACGCGAAGGAAAACCCACGCCGGAGGTGAGCTGGCTGGTGAACGGCAAGGAGGTGGACGGCAGACTCGAGGAGTTCGGCCAGAATATCGTCGTCAGCAAATTGACGGTGCCGCAGCTGCGGCGAGAACACCGCAACACTACCTACAAATGCCAGGCGGCCAACACGCATCTCATACCGCCGCTGGAGAAGACTGTGATCCTCGACGTTTATCGTAAGTACTTTTTGTCCTATTGTACCTGTGGCTGAAGAAAATCTCTGTGGTCACAGGTGAGACCTCTTTCCCTTCGACGTCGCGATAGAGGAGAAAAGGGGCTGGTGGAATACCATTTTATTTTCTTAAAATAATTTAGTAGATATTAACGCGACATAATTCTTGGACATAAGTTTATTAGTCATAGAGTTCTATCAATCATCTTATAGAACTTTATCAAGTATATAGAACGAACATAATTTACAATTTACTGAAGAAGGAAGAAATGGATGCGTTTGTGAAATACGAGGGAGGTCATAGCGTATTACCGACTAATAAAAGATATTTATTTATAAAAAAAATCATAAATAATCCATCAGCTTACATATTAATAAGTCCCACAAAACAAATAGATTTTATAAAATATCTTTCCAGACAACATGCATGTCTAAAATACATTCGAAAGCCGAGTTAAAACATCATAATTTAAGACGTCTTTAAGTTGTCTTTAAATTCAAGTGTCATAATGTTGTTTGGGTTTTTATTTACAAAAAATATATATTTTTTTAAATATTTCCTTTGATTTAAAAAATAATTTTTAAAATAATTTTTTTGCCGCATTAGGAAAATATTGTACAACGTCTAAAATGTGATCGTAAAGTTACAAGAGCGATCATAATGCAAGTGACCCATGACCCTTTCTCATATATAATACAACTTTATATGTCGAATTCATATACACATTACGTCACATATTGAATTCATTACATTATTTGAAATCTACATTTAGGGCCTTTAATCTAGATTAAAGTTAAAAAATTAAGACCTAATATAATTCTCCAAATAACGTAGAATATACAACTATAAAAATCACTGCAAAATTGAAAATGAGCTTTTATAAAAACGCAGTGAGCGTTTGATGACCAATAACTATCCTAATGTCTAATTAGACTGTAACGAAGTAATTTTAACCCTTAAAATTTAACGCAAACAATAAGAGATATCATCTCACCACTCCATATCTGTCTCATAATCGCCCTCTCTCCTCTATAGTCGACCTGTCCATTCGACAATGCATACAACGTAAATATTTGCGCAGGAATTTACAATATTTTACAATACAATATTTTTCTACGAAAAATTGATATACACACGCGACCAGTGTTCTTCATTTAAATTTCACATGCGATAATTCTTGGTACAAAAGCAAATGAGTTCGGAAAGCTACCAAACGGCTAAAAGTTACAAAAGGCCGAGTGTCGTCCAAAGGTTATCGTGTCGGCGCTGTCCCGTTTTGACGTGCGCAAAGCGCACTCGGCCGCATTTAGAAAGTTGCATGTTGTTGTCGTCAGGGGTCTCAATTAAACGGGGTAACGAGCGCATTTGACAAAAATATGGCATTTATTTACCGCAATATCGGTTCCACAGCCCTCTAATTACGCTTTTGCAAAGTTAATCAAAATCCCCGCGGCATTCAACCTGTTAATAATTCATATTAGTTAAATTTCGACCGCGGAAAGTAATCCTTTCGCGTTTCTGTTATCGGCTCGATAAATTATTGACAGGTCTGTTGAAAGTAGGAAACGCTGACCCTGGCGCGTGGATAACCATGGCTAGCACATTGCGAAAATAAATTTAGCTTTCTTTAATTATTCAGCTTGAACAAATCTCGGACCAGCGGGCTGATTTATCCATATTTGTGGCCCTTTTAAAACGTGTATTTTTATCAAAAGCAATGTTTATAATCTCTGGAAACCGATATCAATCAGATTAAAGTTAAACACGCTTCATATATGTGTAATGGTTTTAATTAAAAACGTCCACGTCAACGCCCATCGCGATTTATAATCGCGGGCCGCGAAAAATTTAAAAGAGCGGCGGGCGGTTTGCAGATACGGGACACCGGGGAGGCTTCGCGTCCGAAGGTATTAATTATGGATCCCTATGACCTCATGACTTTTTGACGTTGCGGATCGTGCTTGAAACTTTTAAAGGAACGTAAAACGCTATGGCATTACCCGCGATATAGCGCGCAATAAACGCGATTCCGCCGGTTGATTCCAGTAAAACCGCTTACCGTGAAGATACTGTCGAAGCTAACGGTCATGGAGACGGAGAAGGACTACTCCATCACCTGCGAAACGACAGGCTCGCATCCCCGCGCCCGCATCACCTGGATCGAGGGAAACGAGACTTTCCGGAACGGCAAGGTCGATAATACTTTGAAAACGTCGACATTTTTCGACGTAAACCCTGAATTAAGCTCTATGCAACTTTCGAATGTGCCAGCAGGTGAAGGAGAGCGGCAACGCGTCGGCGGTGCTGAGCACCCTGATATTCTCACCCGTCCCCGACGATCACAGCAAGATCCTCAAGTGCCGCGGCGAGAACCCGGCCTTGGCGGACGCGTTTTTGGAGGACTTCTTCAAGTTGAATGTTGTCTGTAAGTGGCAGACGCCGTTTCTTCGGCGTCAGTTTTATCAAGCGGCACCTCTGACCTCGATTCGGTCACCGCAAAATCAATTTGTCGCCGATAACATTTTTGTATTTGCGAAACATTTTTATTTTATCCTTTTTTAACGGAAAAATAACATTTTTCTGGTATATTGAGGCGCATGATTGTTTATCTGTGAAAAGTGCAACTCGCGATATATTGATTGAAATTATTTAAGCCAAGGAATGTGAAGATATCTCGATCAATTAACGTTTATTGGCTGCGATGATATTTATTTAGCGATTAATAGTCAATAATTCAGATTCGGTTGTGGAAGAATTAAAATCCGCGCACACCAATACGCAAATGGCACTCAACAAGTTTCGTTGTGTTTGTCCCGGCCAAAATGTGTGGAAATGGAAATCTGTTAAATCGTTAAATCGCGAATAGCCACCTGTCTCATTAATATTTTCTCGCTCTTTCACGTATTCTGTCGACTTTAATATTTCACGTCCATTTTCTCAGAATCCGCCGAAATATTTTATTATAGTCGTGCACGCTGAAACTTTAAAGAACCGAAAAATTCTCTCTCTCTCTCTCTTTCTCTGTACAGTCCCGCCTAAAGTGCAGCTGCATCTGGGCAGCACTCTGAACGCGGAGAACATAAAGGAGGGCGACGATGTGTACTTCGAATGCAAAGTCCGCGCCAATCCGGAGCATCACAAAATTACTTGGCGCCACAACGTAAGTCCCACACTGACAGCACGGCGAACCCAACTTTAATCCCGGGGTTTGTTTGCCTGCGCGAGGCACCGGCGTCTCACTTTTAAAATTTCGATTGCTCGAGCTTTGGCTCTCCACCAAACAGTTCCAAAAAAAAAAAAAAGTTCCGGCGATTAAGCGCGAAAAGCACACACAGGGGTCCGAAAAATACGGGATGCCCGAACTTTACATTTCTATTCGCACGAGAATCGGTAATGACTTTTTTATTTCGGATAAGGATTCGAGTCACGATACTTTACGACGGAACTTTTAAAGCGTTATCTGAAACTTCTGAGAAAATGCAAGTTTTAAGAAAAAAAAAACCAACTTTTGCCCTATGAAGGGTTGATGGGAGAGATTGGGGGAGGACTCGGAAAATTTTCGTCTCTTCATATCTGCATCCATTTCTTCGAGACCGGCGGAATATCTGTCGCCTCACGTTTATTGCGTGAATATTCGTGACACGGCTATTCATAAACGGAAATAAACTTCGCATTTTCTTGGAAAGTCTCCACCTCCGACGCCACCTTCGTGAAACGGGGAAAAATTTGGGAAAGGTGCATCCGAATATACGTGTCGAATATTTATACGGAAAAAGAGAATTCATTAAACAAGAATCTCTCGGCAGACGGCGACGGGGTTCGCGCGTAAAGCGAAAGGCTTTACACGAAATCTATTTGTCACCTTCCGTTCTTATTACCGAAGAAATATTGCGGAAAAAGCTATCGTTCCGGAATCTCAACCCCCGTGTTAAACGCGTTAATCCATCAATGACAGGGCGGCGTGCTGACGCAAAACTATTCGGCGGGTATCATCATGAGCACCCAGAGCCTGGTGCTGCAGGGTATTGGACGCGACAACGCGGGAAATTACACGTGTCTCGCCAGCAACGATCGCGGGGAGACGACGAGTCCGATTGTGAACCTGAGAGTGCAGTGTAAGTAGATGCGACAAGTTCGAATCGATAACAAGGACTTCAGAAAGCGAATGTGTAATCTCGACGAATACACGCCGAGGATGAATCGAATTTCCAAGTTGAAGTGTTCGCGAATGGAGAAAGTATTTGCGTCATTTACAGAATCTGTCATAAATTTCTCACAAACAAATTTTGATGTTTACACTTGCCGTTTATGATATATAAATAACCGAATTATGTAATTGTGAATATAAATAATATAATTACATAATTATAAATATTGATACGCGCGAATATACTCGTATTTATTTGTATCATAAATTAACAGTGCAATCCACATAAGAGAGAAATTATTGGCATGTTCAATTATTGAAAAGGTATTATTATGAAAGGAATTATTTTGAAGGAGTTAACCTCCGACCTTTTCAACGTTAGAAGTTACATTTAACGTTGTTCCTATTTCCTCCAGTAAACTCCAAAATACGCGTTACACAATATGCCAACCGCGCGTAATTGTGTTCGGGAGCGAAATATCTCGGACGTCAGATATGAGGGATTACATTTTAGAAGCCAATTTATTTTCAACCCTCCCATCTAAGCCCTACGGCGAACAATATAATTCTCCCGATTAAGGGCGAATAAAACGGCTCTTAAACTCGGAATAATCCCGCTGTCGAAGTTCCGCCGATCAATAGCGGTGACGAGGGGGGAGGAAAAAAAACCGGGGAAAAAAACCCCATCGTTTTTATCGTCTGTTCACCCGAAGACGCGTGTGTGTTCCCTTTTTCTTTTTTCTTGCACGTGCGATCCAGTCGCGCCGGTCTGCAAGACGAAGGAGGTGACGATTATCGGGGCCTCGCTGGAGGAATCCGTGAAGGTGCGCTGCGAGGTGGACGCCGACCCGAGCGAGGTGGACTTTGTCTGGGAGTTCAACAACAGCGGCGAGAACTTCGAAGTCGCGCCGGCCAAGTTTGACGGAAACAACGGCACCATGAGCGAGCTCGTCTACACCCCCGAATCCGAGAGGGATTACGGCGCTCTGACCTGTTGGGGTAGGAACGCGATAGGGAAGCAGGAGGCGCCCTGCATCTATCAAGTCATTCCGGCAGGTGATGTCCCAGACGCTTATCGTATCAAAGAAGAAGGTGGGAGGGAGCGATAGAAATCGCGGCGGGAATTTTATTTCTTCCGCGTTTCTTCCTCTTCCATTGTGAAACATAATCTGAAGGAAATCCTAGCTCGCTCCTGTCCCTCCCGCTTTCAGAGGCAAACAATTGCGACCGGGAAATTCTGAAAATATTTAAACACGGCGCGTACTGCTGCATCTCGCGTCGAAAACACATGATATTTAGATTTTCGTATTTAGAACTTCGCGCGGATATTTGCGCTTTCCTTTTTCTCTCCTCAGTTACGACTCACCTGCAGCCGGCATATCGCGTCCCGTACATCATAAACTCGAAAATATTTGTTTTACCGATCATTTTCTACGAGACTGCCCGCGTGTTACGTTCAATCATAGTTTACTTAAATCGTACCTTTCTTTGTATCCGAGAGAGATTTAGATGCTGAAAAAAATAAAAAAATAAAAAAGCATTCAGCTTTAATTACATCTTTCTTCCCACGATATACTCTATGTGTAACTTTATACTTTATATTTTTCTCACTTTCGTGGTAATTTTATCAGACCATAAATTCGTCAAATCTTGAAGTAAAGATATCTCTTTCGATTAAAACTGAAATTCCATGCGATATGTCTGAGCAGTGAAACCCAATCCCTTGAATAACTGCACCATCAAGGCATCGCTCAATCAAAGCTCGGAGATCCTGGAGGTCGAGTGCGTGCCAGGATACGACGGCGGGCTCCACCAGGAGTTCCGGCTGGAGGCTTACGAGGTGCTGACCGGCAATCTTCGGGTGAACGCGTCCAGCGTGTCAGCCGATCTACCGATCTTCCGGATCGCCGTGGCCGATCTCCTGCCGGCCACACACTTCTACCTGGTGACCTACGCCGTGAACGCCAAGGGTCGCAGCGAGGTGTCATTGTTGGAGGACATAATGCTACGCGACTCGGAAAAGCATACAGGTAATTAAATTATAGAAGTATTTACAGAAGGAGCTTTATTCCGCAAGAGTATCAACCTTAAATTTTCATCGTATTTTTTTTTCTCTTTTCCTTTTTAAATTGAATCTCTAATATATCCGGATTTTGTCCCAGTCATTTTTTAGAACAATAAGATATAAATGGAATGCTAAAATAATGTTTCTTTAAATATCTTATCAATCACTTTTCTTATTCAGTAACACAAAGGTCATTTGGGAAATTTGTCCTTTCGAAACTGATTCAATTTCAGGACCAGATTTAGAATATATTTTAGTGTCTTCCTCATGAATAAATAATCATTGAATAAGATAAAATTGATATCTTATTGAAAGTTTTCTTCAAAAGGATTGACAGAGATTCATTGTAAATAATTAAACATTTAAAATTGAAACGAGTAATCCGAAATTTATTTCAGTATCTATTTTCGATATACTGACATCAATTAATTATTCTGTCAAAATCATAAAAGAATGGAAATCACATCTGATCTAAAACTGAGCAATGATCCAAATTCCACAAATTACAAATTCGGCGATGGAAAAGACACATGTCATTTCTCTTATTTTAGTCGTTTATTATTTTTAGAGAAAATCCATAACGGACTTTTCGTTTGTAATAAATCATATTGTTCGATTATTAAAGACTTATAATGTATAATTTTCTAAGCAGAACTATTACTGTGTTCTTATTTTAAATGAAAAATACAAATGATACTTATTTCTAATTAAAACATCTTACATGACATACATAATCTTTTGGAAAAGGAGAAATGGTGCCACTTACATATCACAACTTAAGACGGCAGTAAGCGCCACACCATTAGTACAATTAATATTTTTAAAAATTTAACAAAATAAAAACCTATCTTTAAATAAACATTTATTTTATCGTGCCGCAATTAATTGCAATTAATCCTCTGTGTACAATGAACAATTACGTCGAATAAAACTAACTGCAGTGGATGATTTTTTTATCACGCGTGATGAGGCAGTGTACACACAGAGTCCCATCGCAGGATGAAATTCAAATCGTTTTCCAGACACCGGCGTCAGCATGCTGCCGTTGATCCTGCTGCTGGTCGGCTGCCTGCTGGCCTTCGGCGCAACCGTGATCTCCGTGTTGCTGATGATGTATCGACGACGCGGCACCACGTCTCCGGTGCACATCGAGCCCTACATGAAGCAGCCGATTATCACGCCGCCGGACTCGAGGAACAATTCGATGCTGGACGTGACTCATGGCGACCACACGTACTTCGTCGAGTACACGCTGAAGCAGGTCACCGATTACGCGCTCAATAATCAACCGGACATCATACAGTCACCGCAAGGTATCTTTGTGCGAAAGACGTTATTTCTACTCGCGATCTGACGTGACCTGATCGATCTGATATTTGATTCATCAAATACCTGTCACGAGGTATCCAGAATAAAACAAGAACCATGTCGTAAATGAGTGGTTTTAAATATTCATGGAATAACGAAGATTCGAATGACGTTTCTTCTGATTTCATCGAGCTGTCATTTTCCAATTGATCTTGTTGTATGCTATTTTGAGTTGACACTTTGCAGCAAACGTTTCTGTTAGAAATAATCTTTTATTTAAATGGTAGTGACGAGAGATAGCATTTTTAGAATCAACTGGCAGATAATAAAATTTATAATTTAAAACTATCGCTCTTTTCCGTGGCCTGTTAAATGTACATTTAACAGAATTTTTTTTTTTTTTTTTTTAAGTCGTCTGTCTGGTTCTCGCCCTCAGCGCTTTATTCAAATTGTTCGAAGGCTGCGGAATGTAAAGCGGGATAATGTGAATGTTTCAGACCAAGAGAAGCTCAAACGCGAGCCACAGCTGTTTTTGCCGGTGAGACCGGACACGCTGTTCGCGCCCTATGACATTCACAAGCAGGGACTGCAGACGAACAGATGCAGCGTAAGTCATGTCAGAAGTTATTACGACGGTCTTTCAGAGAAAGGGGACAATTGATATAACGTAAATAATGCGCCGTTGCAATTTGTAAATTAATCCGATCTCAATTTATATTCTGCCGCGTAGTCGAGGAAAAGATTTACTTTAATTCTAGCATCGGGGGATAATTGCAACGAGCGATGTGCACGCGTCTCAATCCTTAACGAATCGTCCCATATAATGACTTCTAATTATCTCAATAGTGGGATCAAACGTGAAATGTGCCTTTGATTCTTTCCGGAGAGATAAAAGTTTCAATAGCGCGCGAGATTCCGAACTCCGATTTGGAAGATTAGAAATTTAATCTGCCGTAGATTGAATTTCTATCGATCGCTTATAAATTAAGCCGGCTATCTAACCAATCTCAGTTTAGCTGTCGCGCGACCTGTATATAACCGTTATGAATAATATCGATCTTTCGAAGCGGATAGCCGGAGGAGACGCGATCGCTACTATTTTCGATTCCCAATTCTGTTTCTCCGTGCCACATGGAGGGTATTAATTAGATTCAGACCCGATATCTCCTCTTGACTTGGCAGCTGAACCCGTTCTCCGCGAAGTCCTGGGAGCCCATCAGCTTCAAAGCCGATCGCAACCTGATGAAGGAGATCATCATCGCCAATTCCATACCGGGCCCGGAGAGCTGCGTGTAAACTTGATCGCGCAAGTGAATCGGGAGACGCAAACACACACAAGAATACACTTACAACACACACACACACACACATATAGAGCATATCATAAGGGCAATCGATTTCGGAAGCCTGAAAACTGTACCGCACGCCGTCGCTCGATGCCACGACGGATACACGCGGATATCAAAGACAAAGTCAACGAATCTCGTGTCTCGCTTGTTAACGCGCGCCGGTGTGACATATCACGATGACGATATCGTAGCAGACATATCAGCATATCGTAGCATATCGTGGCGCGCCACGATCTCTCCCGAGATCATCGAGAGACTTAGGATCCCCCCCGTCGATCCAACGCGAGACCGGGGCGAGGTGAGTCGCGGAGAGACGACGATTTAGTCGCATAATTTAACCGAACGCTACACGTGGTGTACTATTCCAAGTTTAATATATTTTGTGTCAAGTCTTGAACCGCCTCGTCATTTCATATCGTTCATCACTGATCTATTTCTTCTCAATCGCTTTTTTTTTACTCTAATTTTTTTCTCAATGCTGATACCTTTTTAAATAACTTTTTTAAAGCAACTTTATAATTTTGTATATATCCGCATTATTTATATATTAAGCTTTTCAAATCAGAATCAGTGTATTATTCACTGAATGACAATGAGTAAACAGTCTGATTTCAGTGTTATACTTATAACTGTATCAATCAGTGATATATGAACTATTCTTAAGTGATAATACATTGATTCCAACCAGCGAGAGTACCTTCTCTTGGAATCATTGAAAGACAATAAATAGTCACTGATGATCACAGTTATAAATATAGCACTGCAAATCAGTAAGATTTCACTGATTCAGATTTAGAGAGTGAGTTATTTTGTTGACTCTTCAATTTATCTTCTTCATTGCATTAATGAATTATACCTATTTTTGTTAGATGATATATGTTAGTATATATTAAGATGAGGAATACATGCTCCAAATACATTTCCTACCGTCCAAATTAGATCTTCTATTATAATTCTATAATATTAGTTTGGACTTTATTTTCTTTTTACCAAACTAAATCAAAGCGATCTCTTTTTGGAATAAAAAGGAACATAAAAAGCTTTGTGAAAATATACTGAATTTAAAAATATAAGTTTATTACATACAAAAAGTTTTTCGTATATATATAGTAACTAATAATATTATAACTAATAATATTATAATAAAAATAATAACTAATAATATTATAACTAATAATATAAGAACTAATTTAATATTTTTTTCTAGAAGAAAAGCAACACAGCCGCGAATACAATTGAAAATATTATTTCTCTAATTGTATTTACTCAGAAAAACATATTTATTCAGAATTTTATGAAAACAAAGCATATATATAAATTTATACGAAATACATTTAAAATATCACTTCACTTGGCGCCTCTTAGAAATGATACTATTAAAAGTCTAAATTTATTGAAAACATCTCTTCTCGTGATCTACCTCGATAGATAGATATACGATCGAGGTAGATGTTTTCCGCGCAATTTCGCCAAAGAAAGAAAAAGAAAAGGAAAAAGGGTACTCTTACAAATCGTTTCTTACAAATCTTCAGTAAAGCTAGCTGGCGTTCAATCGTCTTCCATCTCTTCTCATGAGACGCGGAAGTGAAATCGATTGGACCTTGGTTAACTTTAACCACCGTTTACGGGGATCGGTCGATGGATAACGCAGGCTAAAACAGCGTGCGTTTAGCGTGCGTGTATTTAAGAGACGACCGGAAGCAGGTGCGACCGCTTCCGCAGGCCGTCGCGCCCAGAAAGACACCGTACACCAGAGCGGTCCAGACTATCACGCCGACCGCAGCAGCCGCCAGTATCAGATGCGCTCGATGACGAACGCGATCCAAGATCCGCAGCATCCACTTGCGGTCCACCGCTCTCCCAGGAGACGCCGCGCGACGCAAGGATGCGGTCGCCGCGTTCTAGACATGCGCGGTTATCAGAGAACATATCCGGAGGAACATATAAGCCAGGTTATTAATTTCATACGAAAGGTGAAAATATTAATAGCTTCCATAACCGGTTATTGCAATCTTTGGAAAGACAAACAATTCAATTATATTAATAATCTAGTAAGTAAATTGCAGTGCATCTCGTACCGATCGACATCACGTCCTTTCGGTCGATGCACAGAGGGTGAAAAGGTATTAACTATAACTAACTTTGCTTTATTAATAACCGGTTAATCGAGAAACTCTGAATAATCAAAGCCAGGAGAATCTGCTTTTTTTCCCACCCCTATTGCGTTCGTCGCTCCGCCAGTTCGCTTAACGACTGCAGCGGCTTTCTGCGCTTCGTGCAGTTTGTCGTGCCGTACGGTGAACGCCTGCTCCACTTTGTTCTCCAACTCGTGCGACTCGTTGTACGGCTCGTGTACTCCACTGTACACTTCGTGGACTTCATTGTCGAGTACTTCGTGCATTTCAGCGGGAGTTTCGTTACGCGTCTTCTCGTGCGCCCCATCGTGTACATCGCTCGCGGCCAGGAAATGCTCATACTATGGCAAAATGTCTCCTCAAAATTTCTACCAGTTACTAATTAATAACTAATAACAGAAGCGGAAATTTTTTAGCTTGCCATACCGACGCGACATCTTGGTAAGATAAATATTTCCAGATAACGAATGAAAATATGGAGTGAATTAATTATAGCTCGTGTTCTGTTCGTATTTATTGTACAATCATATCATTTAGATAAATATAATATGATAAAAGGCTCTAAAAAATAAAAAAACGTTCATAAAACTTATATTAACAATCCAAACAGCATAGTAACGTTTCAAAAATATGTTTCAAATGTACATATTGACATATTGAACGTATTGAAAACAGATACAGATTAGAATCTCAGATATTTTAAGAACGTTTCAAAAATATCCAGTATTACTGTTTCGGACTTCTCAAAAAACGTTTATTTTAACGGCACAATTGAATCAAATTAAAACATTGAACAAATTCAAATAGACAAACTAGCTAACCAAACGACATATATATCTAGACCAAACATTTTGTCTACGAAGTGAAGCCGGAAGTTGGCAGTTCAAACAGAGTGAGATAGTTTTGCTCTCTATTCCTCTCTTTCATGACAAAATATCGATCATGAAAAACAAACCCGCAAAACATCTTATTCTGTTTAAACTGTCAATTTCTGGTTTTATATGCTGCCATACTGAAAATGTATGAAAATGTTTTGATATATGTTAATATATTGCCATTTGAATGTGTTAGGGTTCTTATGTTTGGATCCAATCAATTATATTCAATATTGCTTGGTGAGTATAATAGCTATTTTATCTACTTAACTTTACATAAGTAGGTAGGTACACGTAGTGTTATTCATTTTTAATAATGCAAATTAAAGTTAACTTGTTAGCGAGCTATATTTTAGAACACTAGTATTACATACTGTTATTATTAATAAATATTGTTAACAAATTAAGGAGCCTATTTTGTAATTCTCTTAACGACAGAATCGATATCGTTATATATTATAGTTGCGCAGGTATTTTATATGACAAAAAGCTGCGCAATGACAACATAATGATATCGACGCTGTCGTTAAGAGTTACTGAATAAACTCCCACGTTCCTAGTGTAAAATTAAGAGCAAGTTTTAATGAAAAAAATAAGAAATTTTATTATAATTTTATTATAATAGTCTTTTATTATACAGTAATAAAATACTTTTTATATTATTATTATTATTATTATAAACTAGTAGTACGACAAAGTGATACAAAAAATAAATATATGAGATAAATTTTCTTGGATCGTATTAACCAACGTAATAAAATACTAATATGAAAAGGTAGATCAATAAATGAGCAAATAGAATGTATCTTTAATTAATTTTAACTATGTCAAATAGTATATATAATCATGGAATGTTTCAATTTGATTAAGTCTTCTTCAACTATCGTTAAACAAATTTAAATCGTATTTTTTTATTGTTATGTAAATCCTTTTTATCTACTTATGCAGTTTATTTATTGTTAGACCAGACTGTAATTGGAATTTCTATTAAACGCCACCGGACAATTTATAACTGTTTTAAGACGAGACCGTCTAGGGGTATAAATACGATGTATATTTTTAATGTAATACCTATTTTACACGTCATGTGATGTACGTCTTTGAAGCATTCATATTAAGTACATGGATATTTCTAAACAGAAACCAAATCTGGATGTCGAATGAATTTCGTTTAAGAAAAATATCAAATACGACAGAGAATGGTTAATAAAATATTAGTAAGAAAATAAAGCACATTTCGAGTCAAATAGACACACTAACAGAATAACAAGATAAAATAGTCTGAGATATAAACGTTAGTGGAACAAGAACTAAAAAAAGAAAGTAACGGGATTCTCAAAAGAAAAGCGAAAAGAAAAAGAACGAAATTGAACAATTTGCAAGATTAATCCGTCCTCAATTTCTTTTAATACGTCTACTTTTCGTAGAAAATGATAGTTAATAAGAATTTAATAAAGAGTCTTTATACAACTTATACAACGTGCAATTTTGAATAATTTAAACAGCTTTTTCTCTCTTTCTCTTCCTGTCTCTTTTTATCTTTTTAGCAAAAATGATATCTTTACCTAAGTGGTATATTTAATTTCTCAGCAAATACATTTAATTTCCTCTGATGCGCTCGCGCATTTCCAAATGTCGCGTCGCAAATTGCACAAACGCTTCGAATTATCGCGTGCAAGAGCAAAATCAACACGCGCATAAACGTGTGCGCGTTCCGCACTCTCTCCCGTACCAAGGGGGTGTATCTTAAAACGGAGAGAACCGACCGTTCTCTAAACGGATCCGGAGGGTGATTTTAGCGACGCTAGGGACGTGTCGGTGGATCGATCGCGTCCAATTACGTGAAATGCAGGGACCCGTACCTGCATATTCTGCAGTTTACTTATTTGCTGACGGACCAGACGAACCACCTTGCATTTCGCGTGTTGACAGTTCGCCAGGAACTCCGCGAGGCTCGCCGTCCGATCGTCTACATCGTCCTGCTCCAGATACCGGCAATCGCCGCATGTGCGACCGTCGCATATCATTTCCGACGGCGTATCGCGAATGATCTCTCGCGGCATACAGGGTCGCAATCCGTGCAATCTAAAGGGATCATTTTTTTTCTCGGATTAAATCCGCCGCGGACGCGACTGAAGATGTGAACGAGTGCAAATTGAACGACGCGATCGATGGCTTTTGTTGTTGCTTTTGATCGACGTCCGTCGCTTTCACCATTCAATTAGTTTTTTCTATAAAACAGAAAATTTATTTCTTGTACTTCTGTTGTTGAAAATAATTAAGCATTCATTTAACATACAAATGTATTGTATACTTGACAGCAGGAAAAAAAATTTAAGCAATGTACTATGAAAATCACATTTTTCGATAACTCATGTTTTTATGTTCGTCATTGATGATTAAAAAATAAATAATAGATTATATGCAATTAACAGAAAACATTCCGAAATTAAATTAAATTTTACAAATCTATCTGAAATTGAACTTAATTTTATTTTATTTTATAAGTTACCCAGCAAACACAGAATATTGCAGCAACATTGCAGCTTCAATTTAAAATTCATAATACTTATTCAATTTCACAAATTGCATTATAATTGAATCATGTAGTACCAGTAATCGACAAGAATATTTATCAGATTCTAAAAGGTAACGTTAAGAAATAATACAATTTTCCTGATTAAAACCATAAAATATTCGGTGAAGTTGATGTCAGAACCTGGTCAAGAATCATCTTAACTTCATAGTTAAATATTGTACAAGTCAAAAGTGTCTCCCTTAAATTGTTTTTAAATCTCTAAATATTATTCGCTTGCATTACTGCAAGAGCTCATAAATTATTATGCAGCCATTTGTCATTTATAAAAATCGAACGAGCTAATCTAATTCTTTTTTTTTAGATTTTAACCTCATTTTCCTTTTATTGATTAAATGTAATATCACATTTTAAAATTATACATAACTGAGTTATTCATAATTAAGTTAAATGCTTTCTATATAGTGCAGAGTTTATTAAAACTTTTCGTAAGAAAATTACAAAAATTACAAAACTACAATTGGAGATTGTTTTTTCTTAAAAATAATGATTTTATTATAACTTAAAAGATGACAAATATAAATTGCATACTCTACAGAGAAATATTTATTTATATATCTGTTGAAAGAATATTTAATTAAATATAGACACACGGAATTGTTATACTTTCTTTTATCTTCTTTATTATTTTACAAATTATATTAGAAAAATTTGACACAAAGGTTTTTTACATCTATCCTTATTATTAATTAAGTCTAGGTTTTTTTTCTGGTAATGGTTTTACATCTTTCTTCTCGGTCTTCACTTCCTGTTTGATCTCTACAGCTGAAAGGACAAAAAATCAAATAATGCTAAATAGTGTCAAGATAATGTTAAAATCAGGAATAAAAAATAAAACGGATACGCTATACGTACAAGCTTCTGTTGCTTGGTGCACTGGCTTTGGCACCGGTAAGGGAAATTTGCGAGTGAGTTCTGCGAGTAGCATATCTACTCTTTGCCGTTGAAACAGGGAACTAGGCTCTTCACGCACTGGCATTTCTTTCTTTGCAGCCATGGCCTTGCCATTTTTGAAATCCCAAGAATACCCTTTACTCGGATGATACCGAGCACACTCTCTCGCCTCGTCGAAGGCGGATTGTAAGTGGTGAACAGTGGATAACTATATCAAATATATCTCTCAAGTGTAATAATTTTAAATCAAATATGCACGCTATGCTAAAGAAGATATAAAAGAAAATCTGATAGTAACCGAATTCTAATAAAATTTTATCAACCTCCAACTGCAATTATATTTCTACTCTCTCTATTTGCAATCTTCATCTTTTTTGCCCAACCTAAGTTCTTTTCTTGTTCTAGACTTTCAAAAAATCTGAAAAATTTAGTTACTTTTCAACATCTTTATTATACTACCAAAGAGTTTTTAACTCATATGTTAAATCTTTATTAAGTAAAAATTGAAATTTGAGCAGAGAAATTTCAGAGTAAAATTTTGTTAATGCCAAAAAAGATTCAGATTACAGAGAGAAGGTTAAATGTATATTTTGTCTCGCTCACCAGTCTAGAACTCACGACGGATCCTAAATCTGGAGCTTGGTACACGACGCCGGCTATAATATAATAATCAGCAACTGGGGAGGCTAAAGTTGGTGAATGCCTGTGTTGTTTCCTAATCACATACAGGATTGGTTCTTGCACATGCAAAAGAATGTACTCCAAGCCAGTCATATTGCTAGAAAATAGCAGTGAATGATTATAAATATGTTTCTAATGACAAGTGTTCATATGTTTAATTTGACGATTGATTGAGACTTACGTTAATTGATCAGGGCTCAAACGCTGCATCTTAACTATCTCATTATTGCACGTTCTGTCATAGAACGGATTGCTCCTTTCAGAGAAGTAATCCATGATGTTACTTGGATTGAGGACGGGAATCCAGGCGCTGTCATGCCAGGACAGGCCCAGAGGACTTTCTATGAAGAAAAAACAAGAATTAAGTGTCAAGTTATTAAAAACTAACACGAGGTACATATTGTGGAACTTTTCGGAATTATGTTTCCTAGATTTCTATTATGTTCAAGGAACAACAAGAAATAATTTCGATCGGAGTCTATCCAAATAATTCCATAATACGTGCCCTGTTGAGCAACAATTTTGCAAAAAGAAAGGTAGTGAAAGTAGATCTTCACCTTGTTGTACCTGAGCTTTTCCGGGCATCATCATAACAACCCTTCAGCGAAAACTATGTAGAAATAATTGTAATCCACCTTGCAACAGCGTACCACTCATGTCAACCTCATTCCAGTCCCGTTCTTTCTGGCTAGACGTTCTGTTTACATCAATCCTCGCGCAGACGCGCACCCATTGACATTTTATCGGCTCTAAATTCTCGTTATTGATAATAAAGTTTCTACTATACCTACCACAGGTACCTGCTATGCCGACCATCGGAAATATTCATGTGGCTACCCCAGAAAACATTATGACGTCTTACTTTTGTAAGACGTCTTTTGAATTTTAAGACGTCCGATCGCGCGGTGCGCCGATTTGCGCGGTGCGCCGATTGCGTGGTGCGCCGATTTACGCGGTACGCCGATTTGCGCGATGCGCCGATTGCGCGGGTGCGCCGATAAAATATATTGTACCGCGTAGATAAAGCTTATCTACGGCGTCGTTATCGAGTATCTGTAAAGTAGGGCATGAATAAATCGAGGTAATTACCTCGATTATGAGACGTCTTTTAGTCAAGTCTTAAAGACGTCTCTTTTAAGACGTCTTTTGGATGTCTTTTAGACTTGCATGTTTTCTGGGACCATAGTTCAACATACGTGTCTCACAGATGGCGCTGACGAACGAATCGTTTCGGCATTTCAGTGCGCGACGGCAATTCCGTCGCAGTCTCGTTTTCCTCGCCGTCACGTCTGCGCCGCGATTTCGGAGTACGTGTCAGTGGCGTCGCGCGATCGCGCGCGACAGGAATGTCTCGCCGCGAGTCGGACTCGCGCAGCCCGTGTCGAACGCGACGTGATCGCGACCACCTGGTTTCCGAGGGAAACGCGCGCGAGGACGAACGCTTCCCCGTCACGGCCCGTGACAAACGACGGCTTCTCCGCCACTGATTCCACTGAGACGCACTAAATGGCAAAGGTAAGCGGCGCAGAAACCGCGCGTCGCTGGAAGGTTGCCCCGGCGAATTAATTTTAATCAGTTTCAATCAATTGGAGTTAATCGACGCTCCACGTCGGCTCTAACGAGCCGGCGTGTTCATCAGCTGATTCGCGAACCTTTCTGCGACGTCACGGAGCCTCGTCTGTCCTTCTCCCGTCTCCTCGAGAGCTGTCTTTTTATATCTTTGCACGCGGGAAAACTAAAAGAGAAGTTAAAAAAATCACTACGAGAATCTCACCGCTCCGATTCGTGCGAAAACGCTGGAAATTTATTCGATTTGCTCGCCGCTGGAATTTCACATTTGCCACTTAAATCGCGACGCTGTCGCTTTCATAACCCTCTCCTCCTCCTCCCTTCTTTCCCATGGATTCACGAACAATTAAACATGGAGGTTAGAAAACTGTCGTGACTGCTCTTTTTTTCTTCCACCCCTTTCCCTCGCCGCGTATGTGCGTGCGACACGCATCGCGCGAAAGAACCGTGAGCAGTTCGAAATGACAGATTCACTTTTTTTTTTCGAGGATGTATTACATCTATTTTTAAAATAATGAAAAAATATAGATTGCTCTGTTTTGTATTTGAAAGTGTTATTTAGCGGCAATTTTCTACCTGGAAAAATACAAAAATTATTTTAATAAGACGTAGAAATACGTGCTCTATTATAAGGAAAATGCATTGAGAAATAATGACAAAAATCTGAATTTTTTTTTAAATATAAGTACTTTAAGTATTTAAGATGATTTATGCAAAATGGAATGTCCATTGCAATGTAGAAGTTAGTTGTTACATAAATAAACGGAATTTATTTAATTATTTGCAAAACAATTAAGCGCAGAATTGCAATAAAATTGTACATAAACCATTTTAAATACTCGATGTATTTATACAAAAAATTGCGATTTTTATCATTATTTTTTTTAGTTTTAATATTTAATAAAAATAATAACAAATAAAGTAAGTAAACTATTAATGTATTGTTTAACAAAAACAGAATATGATAAACACAACTTTCATATGTATGCTGTTTGTTTAAATATAAATATTAACACATTTGTAAAAATAGGTAACACATCCTTAAATCTATAATTTGCGTAAAAACATTATTTCTTTTTTTTTTTTAATAAAAAGTGAAGAAAGAATTTGTTTTATTGGTTTGCTAGATGTGGCGAAAATCGGATCCCATAAGTTCTTTCACTCACATTTATTTTCTCTCTAATTGAATGAATGATTTTTTTATAGAAGAGATCGATTCTGATTTAGTTTTTCAACAATCGTTGAGCGACAACTTGTACTTTATTATTGAAATAGAAACTTAGCTGACTTTCTTTTTTCGAAAATTTCGATATTTAGTTTCTTTTTAGTGCATCAAGAAGCTATATACGCTTTATTAGCACGCGAGAATTCGCTCGTTGTAATTTCAACGGATCAAATAAATGGATGTCTTGCTTGTATTACAGCTTACGCGAAGCCTCACCGAGCCCACGTGAATCCGGATTTAAATTCTCGAACGACGCAACTCGGGGCTATGGTGCATTGATCCGCAGCGTATTGTCGAGGTAAACTTCGTGTAATGTCTAGAATGAATATTTGTAAATTAGCAAAGTTTTGATTTGCCCGATAATTATTTCAGAATGTACTCCGGAGGAGACGAAACTGAAGCTGAAAGAAATGGCATTAATAGTAACAATCATGTAATGAGGTCGTAAACAGGATTTGTAAGTACATTCATAATTACATTAATAATCGCCATTAATCTGTAGATCTTAATTGGAGAAATCCGTCTGTTCTTGTCTATATATTTAGGATCGCAAACAACTGTGTCTCTTCATTAATTGTATTCATTAATTTATATAGAATAAATTTTCTTATCCTTAGGCCGTTTAAAATATAAACGATATAACAACGATAAAAAGGATAATGTATGAATAATTCAATATTGGAAGCTAATGAAAAAAAGAAAAAAATTTGAAGGAAAAACTGAAGAGCTTAATTATTTCCAAACCATACTAAATTATTATTTTTTTTAGCATGATTTTATATTTGAAGGAAAAGAAAGACGATTTTTTTTGCAAATTTTTATAAAAGGATTTAAATGTAAGCTCTTCAGTTGCTATGCTTTTCGCTATCAGATTGAAGACGACGTATCTCGCAGGCTTCATGATGGAGGATTACACGCCAATCGACGAGGACTTCCCGGGCCGGTTGCTGCATCAGGCCGCGCTCTGGGACAATGCCGAGTTACTGGAGGACCTGCTGCGTGGCGAGCACGCGCAGTATATCAACAGCAAGGATTCGTGGGGCAGAACGCCGATGCACGCGGCCGCGATCACGGAGAATTCCCGTTGTCTGGACGTTTTGCTGACTGCTGGAGCCGACCCGAACGTCACTTGCGGCCCCCGCGGTAATCATCGAACACCGTTGCATGTTTGCGCGGAGCACGGCCACGCCGGCAACGTGGAGAAGCTACTGAACTTCGACGCGGATCTCATGATCCGCGACGATGACGGGCTGAAACCTCTCGACGTCGCTGAGAAGGGCAACCACGACTCCTGTATCCATCTCCTGAAAGCAGCGGCCGAGAAGTACGAGCTCGCAAAACAGGCGACGCACGCTTCCTTACGCGCGGCTTGCATTCAGGGTGACACCGTGGCCGCCCGAAATATTATACAGGGCCTGTCGACTGATCTGGAATGCGTAGTGAACATGGCGCCAAACGGCGCCAACACGCTACTCTTCGTCGCTTGTGAGAGCGGCCACAAGGACATCGTCCGGTTGCTATTGGATCACGGCGCTGACTGTAGGATCCATCCGGTCACTAAGTACTGCCCGCTTTACATAGCATGTTATCATGGCAAATTGGAGATCGTCGAGTTGTTGCTCCGACATTTTCCTAAGCAGGCGCAACAGCTCACGGTGGAGCGATGGTTGCCGATTCACGCGGCGACGATAAACGGCCATCACCTGGTGATTGATGCGCTGCTCAAGTTTGAATATCCGCAGCATGTTTACCAACGCTACAGGGATTCATCCGGAGAGTTCGAATACGATTTACCGTTCGACATTAATGCGCAGGACGTCACTGGCCAGCACGCACTTTACATAGCCAGCATGCTAGGCAACATCAAATGCGTCGAACTACTACTGGGTTATCGAGTGAAAGCGAGAACGACCAAAGAAGAGGATGGCGTGAGCGGCGCGCAACAACTCCCGGTATCGAAGCGCAAGATCTCCAGCGGCATTCAGAGGTTGATGTCGTCGCTGAATTTTCGCAGCAAGACCCCAACGGATAAAAAAGACGATAAAATGATATATCCGGTGAATCTGGATCTCTATTGCAACAATGGTAGCGAAACAGCGCTGCACGTGGCTGTCAGAGGCAGACATACCGAAGTGGTGAACGCTCTTCTTCAGGCGGGTGCCAATCTCGAGCTGCCTGTCAAAGTTCCGTATGATCAGAACGATCCTGACGGCTGTTACTCGAGCGTATTGACGATCGCGTGTCAGAATCGTGATGTGAAAATAGCGGATCTGCTACTAAAACACGGTGCCGTCGACAACGAGTGCAAAGCGCTAAAGATCGCTGCACAGAATCGCGACGAGGCGTTGACTGCAAAACTGCTATCGATCAAGGCGCATCCGGATTCTGAATACAAAATCAACAAAAAGGCGATGACCGAATGCACGCAGAGCTCACACTTCTCCGCTTTGTCGTCATTCGGCCACGTCACCTATTCCGCGTTGTTCCCAAAGACGCCTACGATGATTAACTGGCACAATCAGCAATGCCATCTCTCGCAGATCCGGCTGCAGTGGTTGATCGACGCAGTGTTGCATGTCAACAAGAAGCTGAGTCCAAGGAACAACGATCTAGTTCTGTATGCCATCACACGGATCGACATCTCCCACAACTCCATTACTTCCGTGCCGTCCATCATGTTCTATTTACAGAGCCTGCGGTACCTTAACATGGCACAGAATAAGATTGATACTATCACGGCCGACTCGAAGAATTCGAAAGACAAATTGTGTCCGGTGCTGGAGGAGATGTATTTACAAGACAATCGATTGGAGCAGCTACCGGAATTCATTATGAACTTACCGGCGCTTGAAATCATGGACGTGTCTAACAACAAGCTGCAGTGTTTGCCACAGAATCTGTGGCGCGCACCCAAGTTAAAGGAACTGAACGCTTCATTCAATCTGCTACGCGATCTACCCAGTCAGGCGTCGCAGAATGTTCTGAGGAAACCGCAACGAGGAGATGAGGTGCAGCAAAATGGTACCAATTTTCGTGGATTGGCCGCTGTGCCGCGAATAGAGTCCATGGAGTTCGACTCATTCACAAAGATCGCAAACGCGCAGGTGATCGAAATGGAACGGCCGCACGTGTGGACCAGTTCGGTCCAAGTGTCGGAAAGGATAAGCGATGATACGGAGAATGGCAATAAGTCGGTGCTAGCGTCATTGAATCTGGCGCACAATCTCTTCAACAGCATTCCCGTAGCGTTACCGTGTTTAGCGGTAAGCCTCGTGCGGCTGAACATGGCATACAACTCGTTGCGTTCGATGAGCCACATTACCTCATATCCAGCGAGTCTGAAACAACTGGACCTATCAAACAATCAGATCACACGATGGCCTAGTCTACCGCAAGTCGACAGTTCTGACAGCATGGAACAGGCAAATACGGCCTGCTACTGTCCAGCCGTCAACGCACAGTCGCCCGGTATCGTGCCTGGTAACCGGCATACACCCGCATCAATGCGTGATATCGTATTACAATCGGTGTGCGTACACAGGCGGCATTTACGACTAGAGAATCTGCGCACGCTGATCTTAGCGAACAATCTACTGAATCGCATCCAGCTGACATCGTGCGATGACGGCGAGATGCCGTGCATAGAGGAAGAACGTGGAGATTCGGATAGGGATCCGAAGGTTGGACATCCTGGATCAAAACTATATTTGCTCTTTCCTAATGTCAGTATGTTAGACATCAGCAATAATCAGTTACATGAAATACCGCACAACATCTATGAACTAAGCAATCTGTCGGTGCTAAACATCAGCGGTAACAACGAAATCGTCGAGCTACCGCCGCAGATGGGTCTGCTAGGTCGCTTGTGGAACTTGAACACACAGGGCTGCCGATTGCAGGAACCGCTCAAGTCGATGATCGAATCGAAGAAGTACAAGACAATGGATGTGATTGGTTACCTAAAGTCAATTCTAGAGGACGCGAAGGCATATGCACGCATGAAGCTGATGATCGTTGGTATTCAGGGAATCGGCAAGACGAGTCTGTTGGAGCAGTTACGGCAGGAGGGCGAAGTGCCGAACAAGAAGAAGGCATCTGAGCACTGGGCCAAACGGATGGGTAATAAGAACATTAACGCAAAGACCGCCAAAGGTACGACCATCTCAACCGTGGGCGTGGATATCGGCGATTGGATTTATGAGAAAAAAGTGCGTGGACAATCATCTCACGGATCCGTCTACTTCAGGACCTGGGATTTCGGAGGTCAACGCGAGTATTATGCGACGCATCAGTATTTTTTGTCGAAACGCAGTTTGTATCTGGTCGTCTGGCGGATTACAGATGGTTTTAAAGGCGTCTCCGAAATCTTTCAGTGGCTAGTGAACATTCAGAGTAGAGCGCCTAATTCGCCAGTTATCATCGTCGGCACGCATTACGACGTTTCCTATGAGCATAGCGAGGGTCTGCAACAATATATTCGTGACAAATTCATCAACGTGGTCGACGCCGAGAAGTGCGGTCTGCCCAAAGTTATGGAGACAATCGAGGTGAGCTGCAAGACGCGTCACAATATCAAAATGCTGTGCAATCTTGTTTATGACGTTGTCTTCAGTTTGAAATCGCCCGGCAGTAAGGAATTGCTATTGGAACAGAAGGTTCCGGCGAGTTACTTGGCACTGGAAGACGTAGTGATTCAACTGGCGCATGACAGAAAGCTGACCGGTCTGGATCCGGTGCTAAAAGCTGACCAATATTACACAGCTGTCAATAACGAACTTCAAAAGTTACACAGATCTTTCAGAGACCCCGCTGAGTTACATCAGGCGACGTTGTTCCTCCACGAGAATGGTATAATCTTGCACTATGACGATGCAACGTTGAAAGACCTCTATTTCTTAGATCCACAATGGCTTTGCGATATGCTAGCCCACGTGGTTACCATAAGAGAAATCAATCCGTTCGCTAGATCAGGTATAATGAAACTGGATGATATCCAACACGTATTCAAGTCCTCCACGATATCATCGATCGATACTCAAGGGTATATTGTTAGCTTGCTCAACAAGTTCGAGGTTGCTTTGACTTGGGATTGCCGCACGTTGCTGATACCATCCCTCCTACCAACTGAAGAAGATATTTTGCGCAACAATCAGATCATCAAAGTGCCAGTAAAGACGCGCGGCTGGCACGTACGTGCGAAAAAGATCACGTCGCCCACATTCGCGTGCTTAAGTACGTCGAGTGACAACAAAAATAACGCTGAGTGCGTGCTCACGTCAAGATCGCAACCTGACTGTTCCGTCACCAGATTATTGCTCATGTCGTATTTTCCCAGTGGCTTTTGGTCCCGATTGATCACTCGAATCCTTGCAGACGACGCCATCGTCGATATCGTCATGTCGTTCCTGGCGCCATTCAAGGATTTTGTCGATGACAATATCTTTGCTAGTTTGTTGGATCTACAGGCCGAGTGGGTGCTCTGGCAAACGGGGATCGAGCTACGATACTCGGGTATTACGTTACTACGTTTAAAGGAAGTCTGCTATAATCTAAAGAATTCACCGTATGATTACAGACAGTTTAAGTTTAAATTGAAACAGGACGGTATTTGGTGTACAGTGGACTTGAAAAATTCTGCCATCCTAGAGATCTGGTTTCCAGTGGATACCCTAGTGATCAAACAGCCCATTATGTCCGATTCCGTGGATGAGGAACCAATGGGTTACCAAGCGATCGTGGTGGAGCCACGACCGGAGAGTATGCCGCAACTGATGGCGTTGATCGTCGATCACATAGATATCTTGCTGGAAGATTGGTATCCGACTCTAGGCACACGTTTCGTTCACACGTCAGAGGGTAAATTACTAGTCACAAGGTTGATACCATGTCCGCGCTGTTTGCTCGGCAACACCGAGAATGGCGACAGCGAATCGAGCGACAGCGATGGCCGGTTGATCGAGGACATCCAAAAATACTGCGCTGTGAATCGCACCGAGAGGCAGAGCCAGGACAGTTACAAGTCCGATGGTGACAGCGGCGTCGGCTATGACAGTCTGACGTCCAGTAGGATGCCATCGCTCGAGGGACATCCGGATATGTCAAAGCAACAGAGCTCCTCGCATCCCGAAAATACTCTTGCATACTCCTGGATGGTGGAGGAGTGTATACTGGCGGCGTACAGCAGCAAACCCATCAGCTGCCCGAAACATTTAGAGATCCCATTGTCGCACGTCGCACCGGATATCATCTTCATGGATCTAGGTGCTAAACATCTGATCAAGTCGGAGGACTTAAAGCGGGGCAAATTGCTGGGTCGCGGTGCCTTTGGCTTCGTTTTCCGTGGTAGTTGCAGACTTCCCGGTACGCACGTCCGCGCCGATGTGGCCATCAAGATGCTACAACCAGTCTCGCCAGGCCCGAATTCCACGCAGTCAGCGATTCTCGCGTACAAGGCGTCGCAGAGCAAATGGGATCGTGATCCGTTGCAGTATGCTTGCAAGGCGTATTGTATGGCACGTCAAGAGCTCAATATCTTGCTAACCCTCAGACATGCTAATATTGTGCCACTGATCGGTATAGTCGTCAGTCCTTTGGCTCTTGTACTAGACTTGGCGCCTCAGGGTGCGCTGGACGCTGTTTTGAAGAACTATCGTCGCTCTGGCGCTAAGCTGGATCCCTATACGCTTCAGGCAATAATTCTTCAGGTCGCCAAGGCGGTAGAGTACCTGCATCAACAGCATGTCATCTATCGCGATCTCAAATCGGAGAACGTGCTTGTGTGGCAGATGCCGTTGCCGTTTCAAGAAAATTCGGAGCCGGTACATGTCAAGGTTGCCGATTATGGTATCTCGAGACTAACGTTGCCTACGGGAGCGAAGGGTTTTGGTGGTACAGAGGGCTTCATGGCGCCCGAGATCATCAAGTATAACGGCGAAGAGGAATACACGGAAAAGGTAGATTCGTTCTCATTTGGTATGTTCATCTACGAGCTCATCACACTGCGCCAACCATTCGAGGGCCACGAAGCAGTGAAGGAATGCATTCTAGAAGGTGGTAGGCCGCCGCTCATGTACCGCGAGACCTTCCATCCGTGCTATGCGCTCGATTTGATGGTAATATGCTGGGCACAGAACCCGAAGGATCGACCGACCGCTAGTCAAATCGTCTCTATTGCCTCCGCACCCGAATTCACGCATCTGATAGATGTCACCCTGTTAACGGAACGCACGCAGGTGACGGCGGTCACTATGACCAATCACTGCGGTGATAGTAGGTCAAACGATGCGACGGAGAGTCTGAACGGTGATGAGATCTGGTTCGGACACAATAACGGCGAAGTCGATATGCTGTTGGGCACTCAGAAGGGCTGGTTGCGCCATGTGCGTATTGAAACGCCGGTGATACCGTACGCCATGTGCGGTGTAGACGGCTATATCTGGATTGGCGACAACGCCGGCCAAGTACACGTTTACTTGTGCGGCAACTTCGGCTGCGTTGCCAGTTATAATTTAGAAGCGGATCACTGCAGAGAGTCTAAAGTCGTTGGACTGATTCATCTAGAGCAGCTGAAGCAGTTTGCCGTGGCCTTGCACAGCGGCCGGATCTTTCTATTGTCCAATTCGTTTACACAAATGAAAAAAACGGAAGTCACCGGCGGCAGCAATAGTATGGAATCAACACGTTCCAATGCTGATGTCAAAACTTATTCACTTGCCGCGGTCTGCCGGAAGAGACGCGTGCTGGAGCTCTGGGCTGGCCAGAGCTATGGCCGAATATCCGTTTACACACTGAAAGATGGTAACCTGATTGATACGGTGCAGCTGTCTCACTGCGCCGCCAACGACGCCGCGATGAAAAACCTCTTTGCCACGTATTTAATCGGTGCGGCAACTGAGAGCTTCGTTTTCTCATACACATATCCGGGTTGCGTTGTGTACCAGTGGGATGTGGACAGCCGACAGATCGTCAATAAGCTTGACATGTCTAAGCTGGTACCATGCTCCGAGAGCCTCAAGTCCATCGCCATCGAGGAAAATTTGTCTACGGAGAAATGCCAAGTGACCGCGCTCGAGGCCAATGGCGGTCAGCTATATATAGGCACCACTTGGGGCTGTATCGTCGTTGCTGAGTGCGGTACTCTGCGTCCTGTCACCGTATTTCGACCGTTCGAAGGCAAGGTCTGCCAGATCGTGTCCCTCAAGTCCACCGACAAGAGAAAGGCGGTGCTGGCAACCGTCGGTCAGGGTTATCGCAGCTTGATCACGCGGTACACTGACTTCCCGCTGAAGAGTCTGGAGAACGAAGAACTCAGACATGGCATGTACACCTTACTGTGGCGATCGGAGAATTGGTCGGCAACTTGATTCCTTCGGAGAGTGTAAGATCCATTTGGCGTGCATTTGGCGATTTTTTTAGACTTACACGCAATCCATCTGACTTTATCTTATACAAAGATTCACAAACTACATTTAATATTAAATGCGCAATGAGAATGTGGATCTAGTTTGGTCCTTTCAATAAATGCCCGTAGAAAAAAAAAACTTTCGTTGTAACGAGATTCGGTGCCAATATTATACGCAGTGTTATAATTCGATATGACGAAATTTCATAGAGCGATGGAGTTTATTGTAACGGAACTACGAGATTCTTTTCTTCGGCAGCATAATACCGGAAGTGCTTAAATGGTGCGAAGTTCAATTGAGCGATGTCTGGGCTCAGTGAATTTATACGTCCAATATTATAGTACCTAGCATGTAAAGGATGTGTTGATCACGCTAGTAAGCGTGCTTGATGCTCGGGAAAAAAGGTTTTTGCAAAAAATGAA
This sequence comes from Solenopsis fugax, assembly GCA_003595255.1. Lineage (NCBI taxonomy): Eukaryota > Metazoa > Arthropoda > Insecta > Hymenoptera > Formicidae > Solenopsis > Solenopsis fugax. The sequence goes on from QKQZ01042057.1 coordinate 36,762, forward strand.
GAGAATGACACTGCAAATCTCAACAGTGACTGGAGTTTTTCCATAAGCATGCTTACTAACGAACATTACATCACACAAATTGTAAGCTGATATTCTTTCGTTCGTCCAAATCACAGCATTACCAAGTATAAAAGAAACATTCTTATTTTATATAAAACTAAATCTTAAGTAAATAGTCTAACGGTATTTTAACGTACGTTTTCGCTTGCGTAAGTAATAATCGGACTCTACGAAAGAGAGTCACGCTATATAAGTATTTATATAACTAATGGAAGAGAAGGAATATTAATGCAATCTGTTTCGTCACTGCAAGACACGGGATAAAGAAAAATAAAAAAACATTTTTTGGATATCCTCAACTGATATTAACTGAACTGTTTTATAGATATCAAAGAGCTATTTTTAGCACTCTCAATTACCTTTTATAATATTGTTAATGTTAAGATTTCGATCAGTTTTATCGCTAATATACTAATGTCGTGATCTTGAGTCGATATAAAAACACAATTTTTAAATCATACTCGCGTATTTTTCTCTGCGATTCAGTTACATCACGTCCAAGTATCTTTCGAGCTGCAAGGTTTACAAATATTAAGTCTAATTAAAACCAAAGGTTGTGGGACATGATATTAGCGTTAATTTATCATACTACAATAATACTAGGAAGATACAAGACCACACATACACGTAGAAGCATCTTGCTCAATGAAATCATTAAATTTTAACCCCTTATGATTTAATTACACGGGAACACTCAGTGTATCCCAAACGTGATCGATGTGATATGAAATACTCAGTGAAAAAGAGGACGTAAAATATCGTCACAAAAGTGTTGTCATTTTTAATTACAACGCTCTTTAATTGCGCTTATCGACAAAAAGTTCTCCAGGAATTTGCTAGAAATTTTAGTTTGTTTGATAGATATCCGTTCCTTCTCAATATATCGTTCTTCGATTTTTTATTAACTCATAGCAATAAAATAAAAGTGAAAAATAACGATGTAATACAACTTGCACATTCAATTTGCCTGTGACGCATTTAAATGAGAAGTGATTAGCATTTAATGGGTTAAATGGATATTATCTTTAGGAAAAGCAATGTGATCGGCCGAGAGTATTTTCAATAACATATAATGCGTACTAGCTTTTGGCTGTTATTCTCGAACCTGTGTGTTCGGTGCACTGATACATCTTTAATTTATATATATATGGCGCGTTTTATATTTATTTAATTATTCGTACCTGCAACGCGCGTGAAGCGAACCACAATAATATACGCAGCTTATGTATCCTCTTTTTTTTCAATATGACTATTGTAAGGAGCTAGAAATTATGTATCCCCGTATGCAATTATTAAGTATGTCTTGGAATATGGCGAATTAATATTGTGTAACAAAACAACTAATTATTGAAAATTCTACACGATTGATCTCTGTACGTTAAGTGCGTCATTGTAACGTTTTTCACGTTTATCCATGGTGAGGCTTATACTATGGTTATTATCTTGTACTCATTGACGTAAATTATAACTTTGCAGGAACTCATTGTTATTTAATGTATTGATTGTCACGAAATATAAACACTGTTGTTGAACAAGATTCGTTAATTATGTTCTATCAGAATACCACGATAATGTATGATTGCAACTAACATAGAGATAGCAGGAAAAGATTTTAAATAACGTGATTTTTATTTACAACAAAACTTACGGTAAGAATATATTTTTCTAGTCACTTAGAGCTTGTAGATGATTCATTCTCTTTCCTCGACTCTGTTCTTGCTTCTATTTCAAAACTGTACTGTTTTATTGCCTGCATGTATGCATTATCATCTGATAATCCTTTTTCCTATCGAAGTAATTCTTAGTATTAATATAAAACTAATATAATCGATAGATTAAATAACTGCATACCCTTTTGATTGTTTTGTACTTAGACAGAAAGTTTTGTGTTGCAGATTTTACATTTTCGTTTGCCAAATTTGTAGCTGGTATAAAGCTCTGGTCTTTATGGAACCTTCTGCAATGCAAAACGTTGATTAATTTTTACGTAATACTAATATATTTTTATTGAACATATTAAGACATCTTACGCTCGAACAAGGTCCTCTTCGTAAAAAATAGATCTAACAGATTTCTTTGGCAACCGTCTATCATACTTGGGCTCGTATTTTGGAGGAAAAGTCTCGTATATCGCTACCCACAACGGCGTGTCTTCCTCTTTTATAGCTTTGCCTTTTAATAACGAGGTAATTCTGAAATGCATTCCATTATACAGAAACGCGTAACCATTATTGTAAAATGTTCAAACCAGCAATCTTTGACAAATGCAAGGTGATTGTATGTAAACTAATGTATCTTCTAAAGAGGATGCTATGATTCATAAGCAATTTGATCCAAAAATTCTCCAATTAATTTAAAATAAATTAATGAAGCGTTAACAGCGATTTCGTCTGCAATTTTTTGCAACGATCTAATTTTTAGAACAAATATTGACAGGAGAACGCAGGCTCACCTGGTGTATATCGTGCCGATTTTCTCCAGTCTACTCTGCGCCATCGTGTACTTTTCTTTTACGAACAGATCTTAAAACAAAAAGACTCGACCTGCATAAACCGGGTATCTCACAATCCAATCTAACCTCTCAAGCACACATCGCAAAACACATCGTCGCCATTTTTAAAACGTCGCAGTCTGAGAAACTTTAGTCCGACTCTCTAGGAATTAGCACGTGGACCCGGTGGGGTCTTTTCGGCGCAATTGTTTGGCTCGCGTGTCGTTTTTCCCGCGCAAATGATAGAGGGTGGCTTTCAAAGCGAGCGTCACAAGTATTTAGAATTTTAGCGTGGTGATCAGAAATCCACAGAAAAAGGAATTTACAACGATATAAGTATCGATCGCCCGCCGCAAAGATGGATACAGAAACTGATCAGAACCTAGAGCAGATAACGCGTGAATACGTTGACTTTCTGGACGACGAGGTAGGTACCTGAATTTGTTGTCAACAAACGTTTACCTAATTATATTTTAATCTTCTATGACCGGATTTTTTGCTCATGGAAGGCAATTATTAAATCTTTGAGACTTAAAAAATACATTGTTTGAATTGTGTAACTTTCAAGTCACATGGCGTTGTAGAGGATTAAATGTCATACCATGAGGACAATGTTTTGCATTTGCTTGGCGCTTTTATAAAATCTTTGCGCTTGTTAATTTTGTACAGGAGGATCAAAACATATATGCCACGATGGTTAAGAATATGATTCAGGAAGAGAAGTACAGACTGGTTGTGAACATCAATGATTTGAGGAGAAAAAATCCAGCACGCACGGCGAGGTATACAATAGATTTGTCCCTTTAATTCTCATTAACGTACAGCATAGACAAATCCTATAAATTGTAAAGTGTTAAGGATAATTACGAGCCGATTGTGTGTTGCAGCTTATTGAACAATTCCTTCGAAGAGCAACTGGCGTTTCAGAATGCTCTGCAACAATATACCTCAAGCGTGGACATTGACTATGCCAAGAGCAACAAAGACTTCTTTGTGGCTTTCGAGGGCAGTTTTGGAAACAAGCATGTCACGCCGAGAACGCTTACCTCTCGTTACCTGGGTAACCTAGTATGCGTGGAGGGTATTGTTACGAAATGCAAGTATCCTAGAGAAAAAAAGTTTAACTTTGAATTTAACTTCTGCTCAGACTTACAGAATTTATCTTTATGAATTTATTTAATTCTATTTTAATAGGTTTATTTAATTTGTATATATCAAATTTATTTTATAAAATTTATTGAGTTGATTTATAAATAAGTTCCTCTGTTGAGATAATTGTTGAATCATTTCTGAGGAATAGTATCCATGACAATTATTTTATCTATTACAAATAAAGAATAGTGAAGAATATATAACATTAAAATGTATTGTGACATTTTTTAAATATAAAAATAAAGTTTTGTTAAGAATTTTTTATGAATTAATCCAATATATTTATAAAAGTATGATTATTTATAAACATCTATTGCAGGTTCATTAGTACGACCGAAAGTTGTGAGAAGTGTCCATTATTGTGACACGACCAAAACGGTTTTGGAAAGAGCATATTCAGATCTAACATCCTTGGATGCTTTTCCTCATTCCGCTGTTTATCCGACTACTGTAATTATTCCTTTTACTTAAATAAAATCTCAAGTTTATTGTTTTAGATATTCATTTTTTCGCGTTATAGGATGAAGATGGCAATCCCCTTGAAACGGAATTCGGTTTGTCGACCTACAAGGATCATCAGACGCTCACTGTACAGGAGATGCCAGAAAAATCCCCGGCCGGTCAATTACCGAGAAGCGTGGATATAATTTGCGATAATGATCTAGTAGACTTGTGCAAACCTGGAGATCGAGTACAGGTCATCGGAAACTACCGGTGCCTTCCGGGAAAACAGGGTGGATACACAACTGGAACTTTCAGGTATATTTTAGACAAGAATCGAGAATTATTTCCCAATTTAATTGAGCAGCATATCTCTTGTATCTTTCTCAACTTCACTATAATTATTACATTGCATAGGACGGTCCTAATCGCTAACAATATAATGCAATTGAGTAAAGAAGCCAATCTTGCGATCACCCATGACGATGTAACTATGTGCAAAAAACTGGCGAAGAACAAGAATATCTTCGAACTTCTCGCCAAGTCCCTCGCGCCATCCATACACGGCAATGAATACATAAAAAAAGCAATTCTGTGCCTCCTCTTGGGTGGGGTAGAGAAGATCTTGCCAAACGGTACGAGGCTGAGAGGGTAAGCTTTCACAGAATTCTTGGTTTCATACTTAAAAAAAAATCAGAAATAGCTATGTGGTTTAAAATATATAACTTATTTAATAATTATTTCTCAGCGAATTTAAAGAGATTAAATTTTAATAACTTAAAACTTAAATATAAATAGATGATGGTGAAATGAATTGCCTTCTACGGTCATAGCTGGATCTTATTGCTTTATATTTACTTGTGTGATTTTATATACAATCTTCAAATTCCCCGAATGTGCGCCGAATTGGTTTTCCGGTCGTAACACAGCCGTAAGGCGAATAAGAATAAGTATTATCACATTTGATTAAATTGATAAACCTCCAAATCAATTTAATAACGTATGATACCGTATTTTTCGCAATAAATTCTTTACAGTTTTTTCAGGGGTTTTTTCAGTGGGGAATGGGTTTAACATCTGATGCGAGTCGGCATCATACGTTATTAAATTGATTTGGAGGTTTATCAATTTAATCAAATGTGATATTACTTATTCTTATTCGCCTTACGGCTGTGTTACGACCGGAAAACCAATTCGGCGCACATTCGGGGAATTTGAAGATTGTATATAAAATCACACAAGTAAATATAAAGCAATAAGATCCAGCTATGACCGTAGAAGGCAATTCATTTCACCATCATCTATTTATATTTATACATTAACGGTCTAAAAACTTCTCTCTAAATTTAAAACTTAAAGTCTTGATTGAAAAATATTTATAATTAAATATTAAAATTTAAATTAATAAGAAAAGTTATTTAAAAAAAGAGGTTGAGAATTTATAATTAACTGCACGTGACGGCTTTACCTTTTTTTTATACTATAATTAAAATCTTTTGATATATTACAGAGATATAAATGTGTTATTAATTGGAGATCCGTCGGTGGCTAAGTCGCAACTGTTACGTTACGTATTGTGTACCGCACCGCGAGCAATTCCGACCACTGGAAGAGGATCTTCCGGTGTTGGTTTAACGGCGGCGGTTACGGTCGATCAAGAGACCGGCGAGCGAAGATTGGAAGCGGGTGCGATGGTTCTGGCGGATCGCGGTGTCATTTGCATCGATGAATTTGATAAGATGTCGGATATCGATAGAACGGCGATACATGAGGTGATGGAGCAAGGCAGAATCACGATCGCCAAGGCGGGCATTCATGCCAGTTTGAATGCGCGTTGTTCAGTATTGGCGGCTGCGAATCCTGTGTATGGGAGAGTAAGTTCGGATTCTCTTGAAGAAACTACTTATATTTGATTCTTTTAAAAAATTTAAACTTATAGAATTCTGTGTAATTTATAAAAAACAAACTCGACTTAGATTCGCTTTTTCATAAAAATATTTCAATATTAAAAAATGCTTATATAAAATATATATTATTAGTTTGATTTTTAAAAATTAAAAATATATGAATATTGTTTAATGAAAGTTATTTCTTCATTTTCAGTACGATCAATATAAGACTCCTATGGAAAATATCGGCCTGCAAGATTCTCTGTTGTCGCGTTTTGATCTGCTCTTTGTTGTGCTGGACGTAATTGATTCAGAGCAAGATCACGTAATTAGCGATCACGTCGTTCGAATGCATCGATACAGAAGTCCTCTAGAACAAGATGGAGAAGCTTTAAACTTAGGCTCGAAGTTGGACATGTTGACCACGAAGAACCCGGATGATGTAGCTACCGAAGAAACACAGTCCCAAATTTACCAGAAATACGATCCACTTCTACACGGTCAAACACGTTCTAAAACGTAGATTGCAGTCATCATACTATATCATACTTAGTTACTTTGAATTACAAAATTCGAATGATCTTCAATATTCAGCTCCAATTGCGTAAAGATCTCTTATACGAAGAAACTTATCTTTTGAATTTCTTTTTCAGCGATCAGTTCCTCACCATACAGTTCATGAGAAAATACATACATATTGCAAGGATCATGAAACCCAAGCTCACAGAAGAAGCCAGCGCCGTTATTGCGGAGGAATATTCGAAACTTCGATCGGAGGATATGGTGGAATCTGATGTTGCGAGGGTGAGTAAAAGGAAAACTAGACTTGTATTAAAGAAGTTACAAATATATGTTTGACATTTTTTCGAATAACTTTCAGACTCAACCGGTGACCGCGAGAACTTTGGAAACGCTGATTCGATTGTCCACGGCCCACGCAAAAGCACGACTCTCGAAGAACGTGGAGAGCGAAGATGCACGTGCCGCGATAGAACTCGTACAGTTCGCCTATTTTAAACGCGTGTTGGAGAAAGAAAAGAGGAAGCGGCGACGTCACGATAGCAATGCATCGGAAAGTGCGGATGAAATAGAAGAGGGCAGACAGGCGAAGCGCTCAAAAAGAACGGGAGAATCGGGCGAAGTCGATCCGTACGAATATGACAGTGACGACGAACATATCGAGCCATCGACCAGAAGAATAACTAGAGCACAGTTACAAAAAGATAGCACGCACGCGTCGGACAGCGGTCAGCGCACAGAAACCGAAGCTCCAGAATCCGGACCTTCCGATCACCCCATACACTCGTCGGACAGCGGTCACCGCACAGAAACCGGACCTTCCGTTCTCGAAACGACATCGACGATCACACAGGAAAGGTAATTTCATTCGAAGTAAATGATCGTCTATAAAATTAATGTTAAATTAATGTATTACTAAATTAATTTTATTATTTTTTGTGGAATAGCAGAATTGTTAATTAAATATATAGTTAAATAAATGATGACTTTCCTCGCATGACTTTTCCTTTACGTCTTAAATATTTCTATTATGTTTTTTTTTTTTTTTCTACCAACGTGCTTGTTACAATCTGTTAAAACCAGAAAATGAAACGAAAGTTGCAGAAAATATATTCTAAATTAATTTCTCTCTGATTTTAGACTTGTGGTCTTCAAGTCATCACTGAACAAATTATTCCAAGAACGGAGGGCTCAGAATATTTTGAAAACAGAAGTCATTGATTATCTGAATACAACGCTTTCTCTGAACTTCACAACTGACGAGATTAACGCCGCTATCAACACTATGACCGACGCAAATCAGATTATGGTTGTGGAAGGCTACATCTTCCTGATATAAAACATGGTAATATTTCGTTATATTTTTAACATATATTTTAAGTGATATTTTTAACCCTTAATTTATCAGAATGTAAAGCTCCTGATCACTGGCTGCAATTAGATTACGAAGAAAAAAAAAACGAAAAATCATTCATTATAGCTACAATGAATAATTAGTTATTAGTTTTCATAATTTAAATAAGTCTTCGGAAGAAATATTTTTTATACCATTTGTAATGTTAGCGATCGAGTAATAATAAAATAAGCTGTACACATTTACGAATAATGATATCTAACAACATTTATTTGCCCTATACTCGATAAGACAACACATTGGCACATAAACTAGCAACAATCATCAACATTCATTACAGTGATGTAATGCGGCCCACAACGCTAAATCCGTTTTTCCGCTTTTGTAAATATATATGTATATGCATAATATTCATCGTGCGTGTGTGCGTATGCGTATTATTGCGCTAACATCGATCGCGTTCCGCTAAAGGTTTGTCTCACAAATTTATTTACGACGTACTCGCACATCGCGTCGCATTACAAAAACTTACGACAGTCATATATATTTAGTATAAATGCTCCATTTAATATCTCTCGTATGTTCAACATACACAATATAGGAGAGCTGACGCAATCGCGCATTTCAAAATAACTTATATCCTTCGCCAAGTAATTCTCTCGACTGTGCACAACTCTCTTTTCACTAAAGCGACACCCGTAACAGCGTTACTGTAGTAATTAATAACAGAGATAATATAACATCAACGATCGCGCGCGCTAAAACTTTTACAACTGTCAATATCAAATCAATCGTGTAGATCTACGGTACAGGCCTTCGGGACGTATTCTTGTTGTAAGGAGGAAAGAATCGACGATCTGCAACATCCTAACGTTTTCTTTACACAGAAACAGTACCCTCTTCACGACAAAAATATCTACGACGAATTGCGTCCTATACTAATTGTACTCACAGTTGCCCTTAATAACACCATAATCGACTCTAGCTATTACTCGCGCGATGATCAACTTCGTGTCGTACAAAATTACGTACAATTGTAATTACCTCGAGATGTTTTAAAAATAGCTGAATCACATGATGCATGAATGACAGTACGCGAGTGTGACGTACGGAAAAGTTCTTCATCAAAACATACATCGAAATCTTTCAACAAATTAATGTTCGAGGATTCAAGCATTTTCGTATGAGCGATTTGTTTGATATACGGCAGTGATGTTTCGAATTCGATACGAAATGTCGCGAGTATGTGTGTGTATGTGTGTGTATGTATGTATGTATGTATGTGTGTGTGTGTTTATATGTTTCGATAATAATAACTCCTTCTCTTTTTTTCTGGTAGGAAATCGATTCTTCTAACACGATGAGCTTCATGAAACGTGTAATGAAAGCTTTGAACATTTTATCTCGCTCTGTGCACACTGCTTTGGGCATAGCAAAATATTAATATAGTTCTCAGCAGTGAAGATGGCGAATTGCAGTTGAAGCTCAACGCGTTAAAGTTCCTCGAGTTTGGGCGAGTGATTAAAATTATTAGGCACATACCACGTTTCTCCTTGGATCATCCGCTTCGCTGGATGCAAAATTCTTAGGCTAAGAATTCGTCTTTTACAATTGCTAAAAGTAGGAATCCTCACTTCACAATTTACTGCGATTGTAATTGTTTATTCTTCCGTAATTTCGGAAAGTTTAGAGTTCGTCCTCGCTGGACTCACTGCTGTAAGCCAATTGCTCCTTCCACCATTCGCGAACTTCCAGCATGACGCTGGAAACTTTAGGCGCGGCCGTCTTGTTGTTTAACGCCTCCCTCTGCTGTCTGCTTTGCTCCGTATTTTCCGTCAAGTGATGCAAATTATTTTTCACCATTGCTACAATAAATAATTCGAAATAATTCGACGTTCTTAAAGAGTGTTAATATGATTTATCATACGGTCGCTTTGACTTACATGGTGGTCTACTATTCCTCTTCTTCGACGCCGCGATTTTGTCCTTCTCGGATCGAACGGATGCAGGATCCGATAAAGTCGGTGCTAAGTACTTTCTTCCCGAAGCACTTCCTATGCTGTCCGATCTTGGAAGCACCATCGGTTTCTTGGCCCTGTACTTCGGGACTTCGACATCCTAACAGTTGAGAAATCAAACAGCCATGATCATGACTTTAATATATTTTTTATTACTGTATTTTTAAATCAAAATAATGATGTAAATTCAAAAAAGTAATCTTAAAAGTTTCTTGTTCTTCTAAATGTCTCTGTTGGGAAGGATATCTTTCGTTAATTTGTAACAAAAAATATTATATTTCACTTTTAGCATTCACTTTTCTACAAGCAATGCTTGAATAGTGAAGCAAATAAAATAAAAATTAAAACATACCTTTGCTTCAGCCTCCTCCTCACGATCAACGCTAATTTCTTTGCCTTTCTCCTCCTTACCCTTCTCTACATCTTGAGGCGGCACAGCTGCGTTATTTGTAGCGCGAAGTCCGGCGATAAGACTATTTTGTTTCTGCAAAAAAAAAGGGGTTATTACTTCCCTGATGCAATTTCAGATCAAGTCATTCTCACCGCTCGTATTTTCTTCAAGCAGCCCTGTAACCAAGTTCTGATTGTTTGCTTAGCCACCTCCTCCTCGATTATATACTCGAATTCTTCCCGTGCGAGAAGTTCTTCCAATTGAAGCGCTTTTCTTATGTCCACTGATCGGTACGATAACATACTAAAAAATTCTTCAATTTAAGAAGAAGTTGACAATAAAATTCGAACATTATGAAATTTACGACTTGTCTATGCACGAAAAATTCACGAATTAAACAATAAAACATTTGAAAATAAAAACGAAACTGTATGTCAAAGATCAGAAAAATCCAAGCTCTAAGAATTTTATTTGAAAAGCTGTAAACATTTACAATCCGAACTTACTTAATAACAACAAATTAAAATAACGAATATGGCAAATATCGATTGGAAGCTTACTTAATAACATCATGGAAAGTAACATCTTCGCCATTGTGCAATCGTTCCAGTTCGTAACACATGTATTTGAAGAGCAGGCGATCCTTTTGTGGATCAGTCTCTAATCTGCCTTTTAGCAACCGCAAGATAAACTTCACCTGAAATGCGCTAACATCAGCATTTGTCTCTTATAAATTATAATATCGTTTCGCCGATATAACAGGATAAGATAGGTATTTAAGATAGGTATCATACCCGCTTCACCGGTATAACACCTTTCTGATGGTTATCAACAACGTTCCATGTATTCTGGAAGTTCCTTATGTCGGCATACGATAATAATGCATCTTCTTCATTTGAATAGAACAGAGAAAAGTTCTCCATGATAATAGCTGTTCAAAAAGAAACATTTTATTTTATTCCCTCAAATCATTGTAGAAATCTAATTAAAAAATATAATATTAAACAGGAAAATTGAATTAATAAAACATTTGTCGTTAATTGAAATAAGATCTAATGTAAGGCAAGAAAAGAAGCAAGACTGCGATTTCTTTTTTAGTATAATGTAATTTCGTGTAAGCTTCTTTAATGTACAAGTATATATGCATACGTACCCACTAAAAGATTCAAGACGATGTAAGTGATGATGACGTAAAAGGTGCAAAAGTAAATTAGAGAAGCGTGGAAATTGCCACAGTCTGTTTCCCAGTAATTATCCGCCGGCGTGCAATAGGGCGGTTGTATCATGCAGTCGTGCATAATTTTATTCCAATCTTCCCCCGTCACTATGCGAAAAAGCATCGCTACGCCGGTAACCGGTGACTCGAAATTAGCACGTCTAGATTGCAAAGAGATTATTTCTGATATACTAAGCGGAGAGGACAAGACGAAGAATAGATAATATTATAGAGTGAAAGAAAAATTTAGTATCATTGAAAAATCCATGTTAAATATTGTGTGTATATTTTTTATATTTAAAAATTTCGCAAATATTGCATTTATCTTACCTTCCTATGCCTTCACCGTACTTCACCGTACCAAAGATTATGGTGCCAGCTAACGCGTAGAAGAAAACGAGGAGAAACATGCCGAATATGATGAAGAAACTTTTGCAGACAGATACACCAACTGTCAACATTAACATCTTGAGAGTGGTATGTTTGCCGGTGATGGTGAAAAATCTCAGAATCACGACCATAAATCCAATCACGTAGGACAGATCGTTCTGAAATTGATATGATAAAATATAAGAGGGAAAAACAAGTGCACGAAGAAAAACTACGATGAAAGGAATTCTTGACGATGCGTACCTGCATCGTGCAGTGTATGATGATCCAGATAACACCTACGACTGTCACGAGTAGATCGTATCTATTTCTTCTGGATTGCCAATAGCCACGTGGTGTAAAAGCAATGTTCTTCATGATTACCTCCACGAGGAAGACTAATGTTAGAATCGTGGAGACCGTAGCCAGAGCTTCAGTATGTTCTTCCTCGAGTCTCCACTTTGGACGAGCGAAATAAAAAAAAGAACAGAAAGAAAGGCTACAGATTAAACACGAGATATGCTATATTTACTTTTAATGATAATCGCTGAGGAATAAATGATTCAAAAAATTAATCTTTTTTACGATACTTGTTGAAGTTGCATTATTCATCTATTGCATATGTTCTATGTAGCATTGCTAATAAATCCGTAAAGAGCTAAATAGAATATAAAAATTATTTTAATGAAACTATTTTTTTTAATCTTGTGATTATCTCACGCGTTACGTGACTGGTAAGAACTACGATTTAACACTAATTTACATAATCCTAAGCAATATTTTACTATGATTATATTCCCAAAATTGCTACAAAGATATTTTCAAATTAAATTAAATTGAATTATTAAAAGTAAATATAAAATTATTAAAATTGCTACATAAATATTTTCTAATTAAATTATTATCAACAATTTATTTACAACTACAATAAATGCGCTAAAATAAAAATGACATAATCGATGCTAAAAAATATCTATCGAATCTTACACGTCTATCTGAAGATTATTTTAACTTACAGAAACGCATAGCAAAGCACTGTTTACGAGCACCATGACAGCGATGAATCTTTTAAAATAAATGTTTTGCGTGATGTCGTAGATGAAAGCCCGAAATTTCTTGCCGTCCGGTCTGGGCGGTAAGTGCAGCGGCTGGGCGATCTTCAGACGTTTCTTCAAGTCGCACCTGCATCCCAACAAAATTTACAATCTGTAGATTGTGACTAGAGCTCACGACATTCAATGACTGAATGCAATGCCTCACCATCGTCTCTGATCGACTGTGAGCAAAGCAGTGCCTTTGTTCTCTGAGTAATTCGCGATCACGACACCCACGAACAACGTCAAACCGATCATACAACCGAGAAAAATATAAATGTGTATGTAGATTGCGTGAACCTGAAAAGAGAATATAATAAAATATTGAAAGATATGATGAAAATAGTATTTTTAGATCTTGAATTTTGCGATTTTTACTGCGCATGTTAATCATCTATATTAAAGTGGCGAAAAGAAACACTCACGGGGCCAAGAGCCTTAATAAGGACATCCCGCACGTCAAGCCAGCCTTTGAAAGAAAGTACTTCAAACAGAGCCATCATAGCATCGCCAATATTATCGAAGTTGAATCTTTTAGGATTAGCCCTAAAAACATATTTAAAAATTAGTACGACAAATATGAGCATTGTTTCTTTACATTAGAAATGTTCAAAGTATAATTAAGATTGCAAAGGAACAATTTTTTTTTTCAGAATATGATTCGCGCTTACCAAACTCGCGGTACCAATATGGACGGATAACTCTCGTTTTCCCCCGGCCGCAGTTTCATCTTTGTCACGAACACTCTTCTCATAAATACACCGACACAGTCCTCGCGTTTCAAGATCGTAGGATCGTTACATCTCGCTAATCGACCGCCATACAGTTGCACTCCATAACTCGCAAACATGAACATCAATAGGAACAGTAATGTCGATACCTGAACAAAATATTATTTATCAGTTAATTTATTTTGTCCATGTAATCAACTAATTAGTTCTAGAAAAAATGTATAAAATCTGTAACATTTACCAGCAAGATTTCCTTGAATCCTCTGCACAACTCGTAAACGACCTTCCTCATATGTGGTACAAGAGTGAAGATTCTTAACGGTCTGACGCATCGTAAAATCATCAGCAGCTGTGCTCCAGAATTCGCCGGCACGCTCTTCGGCATCCAGCATAAAAATACAAGACTTACCTGCAACAATATATATGTATTATTATATGTGTACAGAATTATTATAACATAATTATTTATTATAATTTATCACATACAATTGTTGTAATTTATTAGGATTAAATATTTCGCAATAGAGTAAAGTTTGATATTCCCAATATATTAAACATACAATGTAAATAAAGACATCTAGCACAGAGGCAACGTCTTTAATATAAGCCTTGGGTGTGAAGAACAGACCGTCCGCCAGAATCTTTAATGCAAGTTCGATGCTCATGCAAATAACGAAGCAGTATTCGGTGATCTGTAACGCCGGTGTTTCCATCACGCGCTTTCGTGGCGTCTCGAACATCATTGAGATGCATGACAACGTCGTGATAAATATCATCACCCAGTCGAGATAGGTCACTAAACCAAGGAAATTGCTGGAAAAAACATATAAAATTTGCGACTTTGCTTCATGTCGATGAGACAATGTTTTAATTTCATGATACTTACTGTAGACTCTTGTATTGCACCTTCCTTTCCTTGCCTGTCAAAGGATCCTTCAATCTCGCGTCATATCTCGCGTAGACGAACAGCTGGCAATATTTTCGGAATTTACTTTCGCGAGGTACCGCGAACAAAGGCGTGTCAAAGAACGGATGATTCTCCCGCAAATCATCTTCACGTTGATTTCTGGAATAACAAAAACAGATTGTGATCATAAAGATCTCGGAAATCACGGCATAATCTCAGTACCTTCGCATCTCTGCCTGTTGTCTCTTAGCTTGTAGCAACTTGATGTCTAAATCATGCGGTCTCCTACTCGACGAACTGACTCTGTTCATTCCCCCTATGTCACCGTTTTCCATGAGATGCTCGTACGTCTGTTTGAGTTTGATCGATCCACTTCGAACGCTCCTTCTGATTGATCTGTTTTTGTCATACCATAAGTAAATAGGAAGCATAGGATAAATAAATAAGAAAACAATATATTTTTATGATATCTTTATGATAGTAAAAAACCAAAATTTCAATCAATTTAAATAATTTAAAAAAAATTACTATTGAATCTAAATTATCCCATTTTCTAAATTTTTAAATTTATAAATCCAAATTGTTCTTAGATTCTTTCCTTAGCAAATATATTTCTTATTATTTATATCTTTTACTTTTTAGGATCGATGCGAAGCTGCTTGGCGCTGCTCACGGTACCCTGTGGTTTTAAAAGACCTTTTCCTGGTACTGGAATCATGGCGGAGTCTCCCAAAAGAAGCCTCTGATTGTTGGAATCGCTATAAACGCAGGAAAATTTAATCCAAGTTGAAAATACGAAAAATACAATAGCGAATGATATTTCACTTACTTTATGATATAAATGACAGACGCTTTCTTCAGATTGGTAACGACACTTCTCACCTTCGGTGGATTGTTTAAGATTTTCACTGGTCGTTGTTTTCTATATACTATTTTCGAATCGAAAGTTTCGTTAGTTCTCTTCGCACCTTCGTTTTCTTCGTCCTCCACTTCAAGCACGAATTGTCGCATAAAGCTCTCGCGTACCTTAAAAAACATAAGATCGAAAATTAATTCAATCCATTAAATAATAAAGCAGATTATTTTATTTAAAGATGTAAAATGTTGAAGATCTATTTTTAACAGAATTAAAACTAAATTTCTTATATTTAGAAAGAATGCAAATTTTAATATTAATTAGAACTTATTAAATTATTAATAAACAAAAGAGTTAAAGTAACACGTATTTGCAAGATATTTCTTTTTACCTTCGGTAAATTGAAATCAGATGGCACTTTATGGAGACATGTCATCTGCGGACTATCTGGAAATTTTTCGAAGATTCTCAGTCTAAACGGCAAGCTCTCTTTTATCTCGGCACTTTGCTCGCGAAATTTCAATTGTTTCAGTTTCTTAATGTCCTCATCTAGCTCAAGATTGTCGAGAATTACAGCGACGAAAAGACTCAACACGATCTGAAGAGATAATTAAACAATTACTAATAAATCGTGGCCTGTATTGCATGAAGAAAATATTGTGCGATGGTTACCAATGTGACGAAGAGATGGTACAAAATGAAATATACTGCGACCAGCGGTGCTACTGTTTCGTGAGTTCGTAACATAGTTTCATCCATCACGTCGACCCAGGCTTCTTGCGTAAAAATTTGGAACATCGACATAAACGCCTGAAAAATTTTATATTTTGAGTCGAAACGATTGCATAAATAACTGACTTGTTAAAATGTAAATGACTCACCTCAGGGAAAGTTTCGAATTTGGTAAAGTCGCAAAGGAAACAAAACAGCTGCATGGAAATGCTGGAAGATATCACCAACAGGCACATGGTAAAAATAATAAGGCTGCCGAGCTTCTTACCAGGACCAAAAATCTTGTAGACAAAGTCCTCCAACATCGGCGACGCCTTAATGAGTCTGACCATTCTGAGAACCTTCCCACAAAAATACCACAACAAATTAAAAGTCTCTTATTGTTCAAAAGATTAAATTTTTAAAAGCATAAGAATGAAAGATCAGCAGCTAAGAATTTAAAACGCGCAAACAACAGGTTTCAAAAAAGCATAGAAAAATAAGCAGAAATAAAGTAACACGAAAGACGAGAAGTCAGATAAAGGTAAAAACCTGAAAGAAAGTGAATCCAGAGAGATAGAAGAATGGAATAATGTGTATAGTCGTGCCAATGGCAAGCAGCAGTTCGAATTTGTGAATCGAATGCTTAAAGTAACTCCGGAAGCCCAGGCACCATATCTTGAAGAGGGTTTCTAAGTCCAACAATAACGTGAAGACAATCTCGGCCCAGTAATAATTGTCGTAGTACGTGTGTCTTGGTTTCTCGTCATGCTTGAAACTCATCGTCGCGGTGGTGATACCATTCGCCAGAATCGCGCACATTACCACCGAACGAAAATGCGGCGACTTGAGGATAGTGTGACAGAGTGGAGAAGCTAGGCCCCCATGCTTATTCTCGTCTAATGTTACTAATTTCCAACCATTGTCGTCTCCAGTTAATATCTGCAATAATAAAATAATTTATTAATTATTTTGTATACATTTAGTTTAGAAAATATATAGGGGAGACCGGGGCTATTCGTTGCAGTTTTTTTTCTTTTGCGTATCCTGAGTC
>QKQZ01042065.1:0-20875 GCA_003595255.1 Solenopsis fugax
GTGAAGGGGAAGGTTCAACCTTTCAAATCGTCCAACTTTTTTTTTTAATGAATACAGGACTCAAGATACGCAAAAAAAAAAAACTGCAACGAATAGCTCCGGTCTCCCCTAATTATTTTCGTACAACAAATTACAAAAAGTTTTGTTAAATGTAAGTTTTTGGTACCAGTAACTATAAAATTCATTTGATCACTATTCTATCAAANTCTCTCAGTGTGTAAAATTCTTTCCTCAATTCTGATACCTTTCGTTTCCTTGAAATATTCTTTACTTTCGGATGGATACCGTCGGTTGATTTGTCATCCATTCTCCCCATCTCTCAGCTAAATTAACATTCGAAATAAAAAATCACGAGGCTGGGAGAGGCTTAAAGAGAAATATGGCATATGGAGAAGAACGTTACGCGTTGATTAAATATTGATTCGTAACCGATACGCATTGCGTCAGCGTAAGGGGCTTACGAGATTTCCGCCTTCATTTCATTCTCTGCATATCATCATGGGATTTTCGAGTATATTCGTTCTCTTCTACCGTCCCTTCGCAGAGTAGATCGAATCAGAATCTTGTCTGACGCAGCGACGACGACTATTCGAAATTAATTTTTTTCTTCCTGCCTTCGTTCAGCTCTTCGTTCGCGATAAACGTCCTTTCATTTTCCCCTTCTTCCTTTTCCCTATTCCTTTGTTTATCGCGTTTCCCTATTCCTCTCCGAGAAACTCTTCTTTCGGTGTATCAGCGCCGAGCAAACGGTCTTGGACGCGCCATCCCGCTGGATTGTAAATTTCTTTAAAAAACCAATCTCCTTCGTACTTACGGCTAATGTTTTTTCGGAGAATTGCAATTTGCGCCTTGAGAGACGCTGAAGGGAAAATGATATATTTCTCTGGAATTTTTTTTATACCGTTGTCTCTGATAATATTATGTAGTAATAATGCTACGTCAATTAAAGTAGAAAGAGATTCATAATCTTGCTAATTGTAAAAGAATGCAACAACTAACTGTATACACAATGTAAAGATTGTTCGTAGAAATCGTGGAGATTATTATTATAACAAGATTTAAAATAATAATGCAGTTCTATGTATTCGCGACTTACAATTGGATGCAATACACTTTTACTTTGGTCTAGGAATCATGCATAGGATAATAATGCATTTTCCAGCGTGTATTCAACCGCATCGTGTATAAAGCGTTATTATTGTTGGCAGTTTATCATTGGTCCCCGGGGCTCACAAGTCGCGGCTTAAAACTGCATTATACGGTACTTCGCGGCGGTCGTAAAGCGGTCTCTCGTCTCATGAAAGCATAGAATATTAAGCGAGAAGTAAATACGCGGCACGGTTAGACGCGAGTAATAAAGAGATGACGCTATGAAAGTAAGCGGAAAATTTATTAATGCTAGTTTGGCCTCAAAATTTGATGAGTCTGATTTAGAGTTATCTTTCCGTACCAATTGACCGCATTAACTTGGCATTTTCTACTGGATATACGGACCTATAGTCCATCTTCACCGCCTTGGTCTCTCACTTGACTTTTCTTAACTGAATTTCCGATTACGCGGGACACCGTCTCGAATCGAATGCAATCACGGCGTGGTAGCTGTATCAATGCTGTTATTGCCGCAGAATATGATAAGCACGGTAGCTATCGGTTTGTGGGTAATGGTAATTACGCAGAGAGCCCCGAGGCAATGAGGGAGATGGCAACAATACTCCGCGTTTGGGGTGATGCAGAGCTATTAGCTCCGAATCTGATAGCCATAATTATGCTCGTCTGAGATCTCGTTACATCTCGACTTGACAATCGTAATTATTCTCGGCATAGTTAATGAATTCCTATGAACAACGTCGTTTTATTTATGCTTAAAGGCACAAGGTAGAAACTGTTGGAACATTTTTTAATTATCTTTTACAAGATTTTGCCTTCTGTTCATAAACAGATTACATTTGTACTTTTCATTAAAAATAAATATTTATATAATCGTTACTCGTATTAAAAAATAATACGAGAAAAAGATCTGTTTCTCTTTAGAATATTTATTTACTACTATCATTTTCTTCATCTCAATGCTTTTTTTATTTTTTAAATCAAATAAATTTTAAAAATTATTAGAATTAAATTGAAAACCATTTAGTCTCTTACATAAATTTAGTCTCTTACACAAATTTAGTCTCTTACATAAAGTGCTTCATTGTTCGAAAGTAATATACCTTATAAATAGTAACTATGTTGCAACATGCATCTGGTATATACAGGGTTAATTTGGCGCAAGTTTCGCAATCGGCAACCGATTAGGTGCAGAAGCAAGTTTTCCGTATCGGTCCAATTACTGGCGAAATTACAGTCGAGGCCGAATCTGCCAACTAAGAACGCTTCGCCGCGTATATAACACGAGTCATATATCTAATCTAGATTATTAATTAAATCTGGCGTATAAAGCTGTTTCAGCTGGCAAACTCCGAAATATATTACCCCGAATCACTAAATTAATGTAGCCGCGAGTCGATTGCGGGGAGACGCTTCGCCCAGGAAAATGATGCTGCAGCGTCGGGAAACAAAGTAAAACATGAACTTAACCGAACGAAAGATCCAATCATCTCGCTGTGATATTTCTCACATCACGTTTGTAGGAAAAATAATAGTAAAAAAAAAAAGTATTATTACAACGAGCGAGACAAAAATATCCGTTACATTTCTTCAGCAATAAGAATTCTTTTTGGTCACAGTGTCTGCATAAAATTATTTCGCGTAAATATATCAATACATTCATCGTGTTCATCGTACGTTGCGATGTCTGCAATTACGATAGAATACTGTCATATTGAGAAGATATTGCGACACGATCGACTCGCTGTCGCGAGCATGATTGCGCCTTTAATAAAATCTGTACACGTCGGGCATCCGTGTAACAGTGCAGATTTTGCGTCGACTTTGAAAAGGACATGACGAGAGGCTTTATGTGGCGGATGATGTTGCAATATGATGATAGATGTTGGTCCCCCCTCCCCGCTCCCTCCCCTTCTTCACTTCACAGCAATTCACAATACGCGAGAGACGATAGATACGTGTGTAAGCTCTGCGCTAGCTATTGATCTTTTATGAAGGTATCAATTCATCGTACGATCGACACCAGCCGTTGCCAGCTGCCGTCACTCGAAGTTGGAATATTTATTACAGATCGTGAATGAATACCCTCACATGTGCGGAACAGAACTTGCGCCTCGTATAAATAACAAGAGATTTCTGTGTATTTACTTGGTGATGGTAACATTTTTAGAATGCTCGGCAATTTCACCGATATATAACGACATTCCTTATCAAAAATATCATTAATTAATAAAAAATTGTCGAAGAGATATCTTTTACAGATATATGAATCTTTAAACTCATCTATAAAAAAAATCTAGACTACAAGATTTGAATTATCCGGAAAATTCAAATAAAATAATTTAAGAGTAATTGGATAATAATTTTTTTTATAATTCAGATATTATACAATATATTATTCACATATTTATAATCTTGAAATATGCATTACGCGTAAATATTTAAATGCGAAATGTAGCTCAATAAACTCTACCCATGCATTTTTGCTTCAAGTCGAATTAAAAAGGTGCTACCTGTACTTACTTTTACTACTCGTACACACGTGTCCGATGGACTGTCGTGCAGCTGAAGCAGCGGATATGGATGGTACGGTCTGCAGTGTGGCTCACCTGTAATTTAAAAAGACTAAGTAGAACGCACCGTTGCATTTATATCGTTACGAGGGACAAAAGCTCGACCAAGAAATTCCCGAAAACGGCTCTAATCGATCTAACCTTTTTTTTCCTAACTCCCCTTGTTATTTATCGGTTCCTTCATCCGAGATATAGCGGCAATCGCGCTGGCCGCGCATTGCTCGCAAGGCTACGTACATTTCGCTTCGCCTGTCCCTTTATCTTCGACAGGGCGGACGGTCGACGGACAGAGGGTGGCTATTACAATTAGTGGACATTATGATAGGATGGGTAGCGTGCTGTGCCGAACCAACATCGATGAACTGACCGATCAAGTGGCCGGTACAGTCTATCATTGTGGACCGGCGTGTGCGGCTTTAGCGAACCGTTCCGTTACCCCCATCCTCTATCCCGACCAGTTCCACCGACGCCTCCACCTACCATCCCTGGTTGCTGACCCCTTCCCGTCTCTCTCCCGCCTTGCGACCCCTTCGTAATTACAAGCATTCATTTCACACTAAAAGCGACCAGCGTAGCCCGACCGTTCGAAACGAGTCCCGCGCGAGTCGCATTTTTGCTACAGATTACCACCCATTCGCTCTCACCTTTTCCCCTCTTCCTCATCCCCAACCACTGTTCGTTTTACAATGGTCCACTGAATCTCTTTTCCAAATTTTCGCGATTACAGGCTATCGCGTTCGGTCGCGAGCGAGGATGCATCAGCGCGAATGTTCGAAGCTAAAGAAAGAGTTTTATCGAATGTCTAAAAAAAAAAAAAAANAAATGTACATCAAGAAGATATGTTGTAAAGATTTGTATATTGTTATTTGTATTTGTAACTTCCAATTTTGTTTCATGCCTCTTATTAAAAAATATATAATATACAATTGGCTTTAAAAGTCATTAAAACAATTTTTTAAATATTATTATTCAAAAATATTTGATGTATTTTTATATAATGTTAATCGCTACAAAATCTTCTAACGCTGCTTTCATTACGTAGCAGTAGTGCTTAAAATGCCATTAAAGAATAGGTAGTGAACTATAAAACTGATATTACGGGCATTACTTAGATCTCACTTGATTGATGCGTGCTTTACAATATGGATTTTCACGTGTAATCGCCAATTGCTTAATCAAATCCAGAAACAAATATAATGTTATAATGTAAGCTATTCATTGAATTGTAATAATTTAGTATAATAAACTTCTGCTATTTAATATCTGAAATCTCGTTTGATAATAAATTAAATAATTTTATCATCAAATTATTAAAAACAGCAACTGTTTCAAAATAGGACCAAAATTAAGAAATTATTAAAAACGATGATTATTAATTATAACGACATCAATTATTTATATCTATCAACTCTATACTTGTCTTATATTTGATCTAAAAGACAGTTTCTTCCAGGAGTTAAATGGCGACAATCATCCACTTGAAGCATCTGCTCGGAAACTTGTGAAAGGTCGCAAATTAACTTTCGCAAGATTTCTTTCGATGCGTTTGATCCATTTTTTCTTCGGCGATCAAAGTACCACTCGTACACACTTATTCTCATTGACCCAACGAAAAATAGAACGCCGCAAGAAGGTAAAGAATGAGCCAATCTCGCGTATGATCGAACATTTCGATTCGGCGAACAGCGGCATTACGTCTATACGTTCCTGGATATCCATACGCTTTCGTGAGGGAGTTTGGGGGCGAACGACGTAGAACAGGGACAACCAGTTGGCGAGAAGAGAAACGATGAAGAGAGAGAAAAAGAGAGTGTGTCTGTGTGTGAGAAGAGGCGAGCGACGAGTGAGCGCGGCGTTGCTCCGTGGTGCTTCAAACTTTTTTATTCCCTGAATATCGGACCCAATCAGACACCCTCGGCTCTCCGCGCGCGCGAATATAAATGTTCTCCATCTCGCCTATATAATCATGGGAGTGTGAAATTAACCAGCCAATCCTGCAACCAGCCGCAAAACTCCGCTCGCACCGACGGGCGCGACCCGGGCCATCGAGCCTTCCCGTACGATCTAAAATTTTTGCGATGCCCGAATTTAAATCCGTACCCGCGCGCGCGCGGTACTTACGGTCGACGAAACTTTCAAGTTTACGCTGAAATTCCACATCCCACGGAAAAGCACGGCTAACAAGATTCTCTTTCGTCTTTGTCTCACACTTTTTCTGCATTTGGATTTTTTATTCTATTTGAAAGCACAATGGAAAAAGGGCTGGTTATAACTACCAAATGTATAATGAAATAGTATCAATTAAATAATTGGTCAATGTAACCAAAAATAATTTTACTTTTTTAAACATTTAGTAACTTATACCAGATTTGATAATACTTACTAAACATTTAGTAAAATAAAATTATTTTTGGTTATAGTGACAAAATATTTAATTGATACTATTTCACTGTATATTTAGTAGTTATAACCAGACTTTTTTTCCGTGTACTATCTCTGCTGGGCATTATATGTAGAGGAGAGAGAGGTAAGATGACGACTTTAAGGTGTGTCGATTTTTGCTAACTTCTGTGATAATGTAAAAATAACAATCTATTTTTTTTTTAGATTCACTAAAACTATGTTTAGCATCAGTAAAAATTACAAGTTGTTAAATAAACTAGAATTTTTTTAAATTTAAATTTTTTTAGGACATGTCAATTTCGTCATCTTGCATGTCCCCATATGAGGGTAAAATGACTTTTAATACTGAGTAAGGTGAAAAACAGTCAAATAAAGTTAAAAATGTACTCTTATGAATAAAAATAATTTATTATAATATAATAATCTTATACTATTTTGATATTACAATGTAGTTAAAGAAAAACGTAAATAAAACGAAGAATATTTATGTAATCTGCAAAAATAAAATTATTAAAATTGTGATGTACATTACGATACATATTGCGATTAAAATTGCTTTATATATAGTCAGAATGCTGTTAAGACCGAAAAAACTAATGCACAAATGCATTACCTTGCTTATACGACATTCGTCATCTTACCCACAGTCGCAGTATTTATTTATTTATCAAATATAAATATTCCAACATGAAAATAGAAGAATATGAATACGTTATGGTATATGTTTTTAGCTATACAATATTGTAATTTTCTAGAGAAAATAAAAATATTTATAGTTATATCATTCCTTACGAACAAATACTAAAAAGCTACGGATAGGTGCTTCCAAAACACATCTCTTATTATATTATCTACTCTTATGGACAGATTGAAATCAAACTATCAAATTATTTATTATCATCTAAAGTTTCTAATAAATTAAGCACTGGCGCATCATTTGTTATTAACTTGGAAAAATTTACAATTCGTCATCTTACCCCCCTTTCCCCTATAACTTTAATAGATTTTCTCACGCTATTAATAAGATAAATATGCAATTTTTGCGTATTGGACATTGCGTCCTCAACCGTGTTTGCATGCGCTGTATCTAATTTCAGTGACTACTTTCGATGTTTCCGACAATAGCACATGAACTTTCTGAAATGAGACAGAAACAATTACAAATGGCAATGAAAGATGTGAGCCTGGTATCTTTATCTCTCGTTTTTGCCCTTTGCAAACGAGCAAACGGCAATTGGAATCAGCGGCGGAAGCGGAAAGGGCAGAATGGAGCGTGCCGCGTGAAAATCGGGTTTGCGCACCTACCGCGGCCGGTGCCGTCGCACAATAGGGGGGATTAAACGAAACTGCCGCGCGGGGGGCAGTTTCTGTTTATCGCGTCATATAAATACGGAATTAATTAAAATTGCGAAGTTAATTGAATTTTTATAACCTTTTTGCTGCCTCTCGTTGCCCACCGTCTTTGCATCGGCCGCGTTAACCGGGTGGCTGCTGGTTATCACAACGCACCCTTCTCTATTCCGGTAAAGTGTAATGGCCGTACGGAAATATTATTCTTTTGTGAAGAGAGAAACCGGACTCGCGCGCCGTGTTTCTCTGTTTCCGCGATAAAAACCATTCCGAGCATTTACGCGTAACCTGTGTTACCCGTGACCGAATGAACGGTTATTATGTACCTTTAATGAGGCAACCCCGCAAGCCTACTGAAAATCGCATTATCGTTATCGCTAGGAGGCAATTTCTGGACACCGTTTCTGTCAGTAAATCGTAATTAATACACGTAATTAATATATATTATTACTAAACGCAGTTCCGGCATGAAAATATCATATTGTGTCGCATCTGTAAATGATTGCAATACAATATAGGGGAAAGGGGGGTAAGATGATGAAGTGGGTAAGATGACGAATTGTTAATTTTTCCAACTTAATAACAAATGACGAACCGGTGCTTAATTTATTAGAGACTTTAGATAATAATAAATAATCTGTGATAGTTTGATTTCAATCTGTCCATAAGAGTAGATAATATAACAAGAAATGTGTTTCAGAAGCACCCATCCGTAATTTTTCAGTATTTGTTCATAAGGAATAACATATTTATAAAAATATTTTTATTTTCTCTAGAAAATCACAATGTTGTATAGCTAAAAACGTATACAATAACGTATTTATATACTTTAATTTTCATGTTACAATATTTATATTTGATAAACAAATAAACACGGCGACTGTGGGTAAGATGACGAACGTCGTGTATGAGCAAGGTAATGCATTTGTGCATTAGTTTTTTCGGTCTGAACAGTATTCTGACTACATATAACGCAATTTTAATCGTAACATATATCGTAATGTATGTGACAATTTTAATAATTTTATTTTTGCAGATTATATAAGTATTTTTCGTTCCGTGTACGTTTTTCTTTATTTATATTGTAATATCAAAATAGTATAAGATTATTATACAATATTATAATATAATAAATCTTTTTTATTCGTAAGAGTACATTTTTAACTTTATTTGACTGTTTTTCATCTTACACAGTATTAAAAGTCATCTTACCCGCATATGGGGGCAAAATAACGAAATTGACATATCCTAAAAAAATTTAAATTAAAAAAAATTCTAGTTTATTTAACAATTTCTAATTTTTACTGATGATAAACAAGGTTTTAGTGAATCTAAAAAAAAAAATAGATTGCTATTTTTGTATTATCACAGAAATTAGCAAAAATCGACAAACCTTAAGGTCTTCATCTTACCCCCCCTCTCCCCTACATTCGGATCATTTGAAGGAATCAGGATACTACCGTTGCATTTTATCATAACTCCCAATTGTGTTTGCGACTAAAATTCATATTTTATATCCCTTTGACAAACTCTCGTCTCGCGACATTCGTTCGCTCGACAACTCGTTCGCTCGCGGCGGATTCCTGATTTCGGCAGAATGTCTTTCCCTCAGAGATTACGCGAGGGGAAGACGGTGGGAGGGTGAGAGGGCGAGAGGGACGGAAGGGGCGGGGAACGGCGTTTTTCCACGTGCCTCATAAGTAAACCTCATAAGTAATCTCGCCGGCGGCGCGTCTTCGATTTGAATTACCCTTCTGTTATTTCTTGCCCGTCGCCGGGCGTTATCAGAAATCCGTTCGCTCGTCGGATTAGCATGTCTGAGGTAGCGACCATCAATTTCAATA
The DNA here is from genome assembly GCA_003595255.1 of Solenopsis fugax. Lineage (NCBI taxonomy): Eukaryota > Metazoa > Arthropoda > Insecta > Hymenoptera > Formicidae > Solenopsis > Solenopsis fugax. The sequence goes on from QKQZ01042065.1 coordinate 9,278, forward strand.
TCCACTCGATAAATATTCCTTTGGATCCAGACTTCTTTCCTCTACTTACTCCGCACCGATCACCCCCATCCGATCCGACCTTACCGCCCGTTCTACCCCGCGCCGTCTAGAGATCCGTGAGATTCGATGGAGCACCGAGCGAGACGTACAGCTCGATAGACGGTTGCAGACTGGCTTTAGATAATATCCTCCCTCGGAGCATCGACGGAGACACAAGACTGCAACGATATTTCGCTCTTCGCAAGTTCTTGAATATATTTATATATAGAGATTCATCGCGGCGTAGATAGGCACTGCCTATTGTTTGTAATGTGCCGCGCGTTGAAAATGATCGTTTATTTATGCCATCGTTAAAATTGCGGCAGGCAAACAAAGTGAAAGTTGCAACGGGGTATTATCTCGTCGATAAAACCGTTTATTAAATCGGAAGTCACAATTATGCATTTGTTGGCACTTCTTTCTGTAATTGCCTTCGCACATATTTGTCGGAAAATCACTAACCAAGGCTGCAAAATTATAAAACCTATCTTCTCTCTTATTTTAAATTACAAAAATTAATGGTAATTGCATCTCACTTTCCAAGTGGCTTTTCCGTGTCATGTAAATCTTATATAATTTTACCTGTGTTGAGACCAAAACTGTTAGGATATAATATACTGTTGGTTCAAGAATTTTTGTAAAATTATAATAATTGCACTTCTCTTATTGCATAATAAGGGAACGTTAACATTTGTCGTTATTTATAAAATAATATTCGTATATTCGAAAGCTTAAGCACCCTTGGATCCAAGTTTACGCACGAAATTTGAGATCTACGTGCAAAAGTAACTTTGCGGTACTATTAATGAGCGAGCCATAGCATATGAGGGTAACAGGAATAACGAGAAGGCGGGAGTACGCAATGCAATGTAAGTAATACAGTAAATAAATACGGCGTTACGTCGGTTGTTTACTGTGCCAACTGCGGCTTTGCCGTTGCGTTCGTAGTTACATTCGCTACGATGTGTGTTCGTTAATATTGCAACATTCTCGTAAACAGTCTCTAATGATATATCGCTCTCAAAGACTTAATCCATACGTGCATTTGTTGAATACGAGATATTCCTGACACTGTATTACGCAGTTTACTTTCAATCACGGATTCCGCAAATAATCAACTTTGTTATAAATATGATATTCCTGATACTGTGACGCACTATACAGGTCTCTTTCAATCACGGATCCGGAAAAAGATTAAAATCGATTTTCTCTCGATAACAATTTTTTATTGTCTCTTTCTCATACGCATACTTAAATATCTAGGTGATTAAATAAAATTTGATTTGAGAGTATTTGTTTTACACCCAGAGAAAAGTTATGTTTAAATTAAAATCGTTTTAACTTGACTTTTTAAGTTTAAGTGAAAAGTTACCTTTAAGGAAAATAAAAATTTATTTGATTTCAAAAAATGACGTTATTAGCCTTTTTGAAGTAAATAAATTAATTATTCAAATAATTTGCTTAATTTAAACAAATATTTTTTTAATTCAAAGAAAGTACTGATAGAAATGTAAGAAATAATTTAGTTGTTCGGGTTTTAAAAATATATTTCTTTCATTTAAAAGAAGATTTGAGTTGCACTATCAAACTAATTCTTTAATTCTAATAAAAAGAACAATCAAAAAATTTCTTCAAATCAAAGAAACTTTTCTCTGAGTGTACATTATCATTCAAAGAAATTTTTATTCTCTACATTTGATTAAACGCACACAGTAGATTTTCATTTCGATAAGAGATTTAACGTCCGTCTTCACGTGTATCTTTTTCCTCTGTCAGTTCTCTTGACAAACTCCTTACTTTCTGTCAGCGGTAACTTTACGGCCGAGCCATAAGTAATGAAGAAATGCTGAAGATTTTTACTTCGGAAATTGCGCAATGGGATATATTGAAGAGGATAAAAAAAAATCGAAAACGAAGCAGATAAAGACGGACCACAGAGATCGGTTAGAAAGAGAGGCGAAGCGAGGAAATGAGAGAGATGATTGCGGGCCAGGTAATATTAATAAGTAGAAGGAAAAGTTGGTTTGATCGACCGACCTGAACGAATCCGGCACTAGACCACATCACAGGCCGTTTGAACGCCGAGGCTATTAGCATAATTACAATACTTCCGCTTTAGTCGGTCCAACTTTCTGCTTATTTTAAGCCGCCGTCATAATATCGTCCATGATAGCTCTGCCGAGTCCATTACCTTGATGTAACCAAAAAGTCGAGTCATTGGAGTGAATGTAAAACGTCAAAATCACCGATTTCCCGTCTGAACCTGAAGGGCCAACAGCCATTCTCTGTATGTAAATTACTGACAAGAGAAGTATGTTTTACCTTGACGGCTTCTATTTGAAATGTTATTCACTGTAATTAATAACGTTATAAATATGTCAATGTCGCGTTAATTATTAATTAATAATTTATAATAATGTAAATCTAAAATCCTTTTATAATATAATTATTCATTATTTTGTCAAAATAAATGAATAATTTTACGACTTAAATTTGATTATTATTTCCAATGCAATAATATTGTCGATCAGTTACATGCAAAAGTATCAAAGGTTAATTGGGCGCATCGTATGGACGCGTCGGTCATAGGTATGCGAAATTCAACTTCAGGATTTCGAATCTTGGCGACGTCTCTAGATATAGGCGCAAATAAAGTTTCGTCTTTCCATTTTCGCCGGGAGCCGGATCGACTGTGCGCTGTGGAAATTCAAGGCGGTAGCGCACGGTCGGTGCTAGATTCGTTCCTTCCGGCGAAAAATCGTCTCTGGTTGAGAGATACTATTCGCGGTAAAGAGGAGAACCGAGACGGAGACGCGGATAAAAGTAGACGAGGGCAAAAGGGGAAGGAGATGGAGCCGATACCGTACGCCGCGACCTGGAGAGATCCATCGTTTTATCGCGACAGAGATTGTTTCGTGATCTCGAAAAAAAGGATACGGGCGAAATGGATTAAACGATGGTAGCGTAGCCGGGATAAAAGGGGGCATACGCGACGCATTGCGGTATCGATGACGCAGCTACGTTGTCGTGTGTAACGAAGTAAGTTATTCAATGTGACGGAAGACCGCAATTCCCTAAGCAAATTATGTCGATCGTATAACGAGCACTGTGGTTGAATACGATATATCTATTTTTACTCATCTCGCTAATCTGTTAACATCACGTTACGAACACGTATTTACATGGGATAAATATTTTTATATATTTATAATTGATTTCTCATAGTGCTCTCAGAAGACCGTCACTTGGCGTCTTAACGGAATTTTCAACTGTTAATTATTAAACTCTAACGTAATTTAATTTTCGACACTAAAGATAATTCAAAACTAGTCGAAATGTGTTTGTTCTTTTTAGATGCAATAAATTTATATATGTATATACACACGAACATCCGGTTTGTTCTTATTGGCAATTTTACTTCACTGACTGATCTCTCATAATATATCAAAGATTTAAAAAATTTCTGCAACTTTCTGCTTGTCTAAATACACATAATAAAACACAAAAAGTGTGGCGCACGAAAGATAGCTTTAAATTATTTTGGGCGGTCCGTGAAGAGGACGAAGAAATCCGCTCACCAGTAAATTACCGCACTACGATCTTTGAAGCTTGTACGCCGATTGGTCAGAAATGATTACTCGTGATTTAAGGAGCTCTTTGGCGCCGATCCCTCGCATTGCTCGACCAGCTACATCTATCTTACTCTTGGATGGCCTGGTCTTTATTTTATCTACGAAGAACAGCAGTCGACGACGCGCCTAAGGCACCGTTTATTTCCTCGTTCTTTTTCATTTACCTCCTTGCATCTCCGCATGTCTCAATCCACAATACGCTCGGTGCAGGTCAGAAATTTTTCGACGAGGTATCCACCAATACCTCGTAAAAAAATTAATGTGCAATAAATTAAATTGATACGATAAAGACTATAATCGGCAATAAATATTCTTTCTAAATTTTCATCGAAATTTGGCTCAAAAAACATTTGACAAAGATAATATGAAGCACTGCATTCTGTGGTGCTGTTTAGAGCTAAGAGAAAATATTACTTTTAAATGTATTTTATGTATTTTATCAAAAAAGATAAGATAGGGACAATCTGACGAGACACAGTGAAATACAGGAGAACACTATCAGCATCCGCAGTCATTGTTCCGAGGCCAATCAGACGATTGATGGGTTAAGTGCAACCGGATACCCCGGCGAAATCGCGTCATTCATCTGGGTGAAGCTGAAGCAGGTAGCAGCCTCTCTCGAGACAAGTGGCACCATCGACATGGTAACGGCCTGGTAACTGCCTCGTAAGCCGCCTAACGGAGCACCAGTGACGTTCCTAACGGCCGATTCTACGTGCGATGGTTAGACTTAGTGCAATGGCCTCTTCATCAAGCATCACACGCCTAAATCCTTGGATCTCAAGTGACCATCCTTCTCTCCAACTGACCGAAGTCTCGTGGAAATTCACGAGGATCATACGAATTCACGCGATCCTGAGCTTAACGTCCCTGATTAGTGAGGAGCGAACGATCGATCTTTCGTGTCGATGTACTTCCGCGAAATTGGGATAATACGTGTCAATTATCCGGCCGAAACAGCATCGCTCGCGCAGGCCAATTTGTTCTGATCACTTCATTAATCTATGATAATCTCGCCGTATGCATGTCGATGGACCATGTAATTTACTCTATTAGGATAACATACACGATTTCACGTTTTGCGTTATAATTATTATCCTAATTGTAAATTGAATATATTACATCGATCTAAGATTGGCGTTTTAAGCGTATTCGACGACCCAAACGGGGAGATTTTGCCTTGCTTTTTTCACACGATTCTCTATTCGAATGTCTGTACTATCGATTGGCGTCTCGAACGCTGATAGAGCTTGACTTCGATGATAGTAACACTGAAGCTGATACATCTATTGATACCGATGGTTCTTGGATCGGCCGGGATTACCGACGCGTTTCCCGGGTAATGCTGTTTCCTTGTTTCTCTTCCGCCTCGCTGAAGGGTGTATTGTGGTCGGGGCTATCCCATTACCAGGCCACTGTTTGAGTGCTGGTGGGAGAAGGATGGACACAGGTGAATGGATCACTTGCGATTACTGCGTCGATTAATTTGCATTTCTATCTCAAGTGTTCATCACACGCTCCTAATAGTCGTCATTGTGTCAGATGTTTATTAGATTCTACTAGTTAGTAATTGTCTTTCAATTACAAGTATATTGATACTTAACTAAGACTCTATCAATAATGTACGTCGATATATTTTTGCAATAAATTTCTACTACAATTATTGCTGTTTTTTTACTCTAACAAATTTCTCCCTTTTTCTACGGCTTATTGAAAGTGAACTATATATTTGCTGTATTTATTTATTGCATTCAAAATGCAGTGAATATTTCGAAAGATGCAGACACAATTTTCAGGAGCAAAAATGATCGGAAAACTATATTTTTTATATACAATACGTTTTCGTAAGCTATTTTCACAGAAAAATTTCGCTCGAATAATCATGAGCGAATGTCCCGGTTATTAAATTGATATTCCCTGAATCGATGTCAGACGCACTCAATACTGCTTGAACAGACCTGTTTCATGTTGGATCCAAGAATCGCGAGGGGTTGACCTGCTAGCGAGGGCGTTCCTTCATTGGACGCGTACAAACTGGCCGCTCTTTTGTCGAGGACAACGCTGGGAGCTTACGTTCGTTCAATATTTTCCGTCAACAGGCTGCACGCGTTCATCTCGTTATAAAGTCTGTTTGATCGGCAAACATCGCGGACCTCGATGCATGTGGCCTGAATAGTGCAACCGGCGCGCATACACACACATGGGCAATTGTTGCGCTTATGTGAGAAATATTCGTCTCTTAAAAATATTTTTGTAATACTTTTAACTGGATGTAACGCCCCGTTTGATTCAATTAAAAACTTTCTTGCCAGATTTCTATCGTAATTTTTTTTATTATTTGTTATTATGTTTGTACTGTGAATTATTTTTAAAATTCTTAATAACTAATTGGCAATTTGCAGTTACAAATACCTGTGACAAAAAAAAAAGGAAAATAATGGATAGAAAAACATAAAGAAAAATTGAAAATAGTCATTTGTAATTTAGATAATAGTTAATTTAAATTGACATAGAACAAATGAGTGTTATTGCTAAAGAAAAAGTCGTTGTGATATTGAAATTCACTGCTGGGATGGGACAAAAGCCTTGTAATCTACGATGTAACTTTTGAGTATTATCAAGATCATAAGTAATCTTGACACAGTCTGCTTGCATCTGTGCCCAATATTCCGGCGCCTATCTTGGAGTCATCCTCCTACCCTCGTACTGTCTGCCGTACGACAACTCACCTACGCCAAGAGAACCGATGACAAACGTTGCCATCTAAACAAAGGGTCTCGTGGCATACGCGCACCAGACACGCAATTTCCGCGCGGCATGTAAATCGTGCGAAATGAATTTCTGCCAATCACGCACGTGCGCCAGCCGCGCACGGAAGATGATCCTACACCACGAAGCGTATTTTCGAAAAAAATGCATGCGCCACCTAACGAAGCCTATAAAGCTATGAAAAAACATATATATATATATATATGTATGTATACACGTATACATACCCAAAAATATATATGCATAAATGAAAAAAAAAAAAACTACGTTACTGAAACAAAATTATTGTTGTTTATTAATGCATTTTTTAGCATTTTTCTGCATCCTTATTTTGTTTTTCTGAAATCATTGTTAAAATTGTGTTGATTATACTAATATTCTTATAAATTATTATAATAGTTATAAAACAGCGAAAAATTATTATATGATTGTTATAATTAATCTGGCACAATTTTTAAACATGTTTTCGTTAGATTTAACGATTGTAATACACTCATTATTTATTCGATTAATTGTTTTTCTAAATAATTGCGAAATAGAATTTCATTCTCGTAAATGAAAATTTAATTTGCTATAAAGCTTTAAATATAGATGTAAAATTAAATATTGATACGTGATAAAGATTAAAGTTATTCGGGAAATCAAAGAATATGTTTCATACTCGTCATAATATCAGTTTTGTATTATATGACATACATATTTTATGTATATATGTATGCATAGTTTTAGATCTGATAACATAATTTTAATAATTTATTCTTATTTTTTTTCTCGATTGAGCAAAAATTAAAATATTTATGTGTATTGAGAATTACATTTAGTCTAATATGAGAAATTAAAAAGTAAAAAAATTTAATGCATTAAATATTCGTATAGATTTTTTTCTCGCGTAAAAATATTACATCTAATCGAGCCGGAATTCTAATTCTAATGAATTTATGAACAAATAAACGTGGTAAATAAAAGAGCTCATTACCACAGTAATAAATTCGTGCCTCAGTAACGAGCTCTTTTATTTTTGTATAACGATGCTCCTCAGTTTTTACGAGTTTTTACCAGTTTCATTCAAGATGACAACGCAGAGTCGTGAAATTAAGCGAAAAGGTCCAGTAATAACTGAGAAACATTAAAATTTCTGTCTTCCATGCATTCATCTGACCTATCGAATTGGAAGATTCGCATACGCGGCTGCCCCGATAGCTCATATGCCTCTCATCAATATCTCCATTCATATGATTGATGTTTGCCGTCATTCGGTAGACTCAACGATATAAATCAAAAGACGCTCTTACGAGGCGCAAACCCTTTTCTTTCCATTTCTTCCTTTTCCCTGCCCTGACGTCCTCTTTCGTGTAAGGTGCTGCCAGGCGTTATCAAATCGGCTGACAACAGGGAGGAAGAGGGGATTAAATACCAAACGAGCGACGGGCTTCGATTGTTGGGGTATGGCGTGAGTGGTGTGAGTTGACGAGGGTGCCAGAGAGAGAGAGAGAGAAAGTGAAGGAAGGGAGGTTGTATTACCGTATAACCTGCCTGGAAGCATGTAGGGCTCGGATCCGCCTTGTATTCCCTTCCGTAATACGTCCCGTGATAGTCATTGTCGACGTATTATCCGATTACAGGCGGAAAAAGAACGCGATGCCTCGTTAATACCCCAATCTAATAACGGTGAAAGTAATTTCAATTTTTTTTGCAGTTATATGAACGCGGAGAGAAAGTATCTTAATTTCTGTTCACAAGTCACAGTAAATTAAATACGAATACTATATCATATTTCCTTTTACATACACAGTAGTTTTTTTAAGTAATTTTTTGTATCTCTAATGTTTACCTATATTCAGTTTAATTTATGCACAAACTTCAGCCATATTCTACAATGTGCTGGTAACAATTTAACAATATTTTTTTATATATCTAAAGAAAAACAAACTTGAAACGCCTAACAAATGACTGTGCTGTTCTTTTTTTCCTTGAAACATCACGTTTCTTCCTGCTACGCCGGAATTCATTTGAATATGCTTGTCTGAATCGTTTCCACTTGCATGCACATGTTACAATTATATTAGCAACGTGTGCCAAAAGAATGCGGAACATATCCGATGCTTTGTGAAATTATTAATTATTCTCATTACAGAAGACAGCGGCCGCACAAGTGACAAAACAAACACGTACTATTATTCATTGTCTATGATTAACAAATAGATCGTTATGCAACAGCATGGTATAAATGTCGCCACTGCGGTGCGACACAAACATTCGCAGTCCAAGCATTAGCAGCGCAAGATTTCAACATGAGACTAACGGTGGTGTTCTTGATCTTGGCCGTCTTGATGTGCGCCATGTTCCAGGAATCTGTAAGTCTTAATTCGAAAATAATTGCTCATCGATGAATTTCCGAAAAATAACGACATGCTATTCTGTGCGAAGGAACAATTTTGGGGATGGGGTGGCCGCCGTTACCGGGGCTGGCGCCGTGGATGTCGCCGTAGAACCACTACGACGAGCAGTACAACGATGGCTACTACTTCCCCAGCAGGCAGAAGAAGGCGTGAGATCGTTGATACTCCACTTGTATTACCGTCGGCAATGGAAGAATAAATGCGAAAAACTATCGCGGACAAAAACAATAATGAAATTTCATTAAAATTTCATTAGATAGTGAAAGAAAGAAAATTATATAACTGTATTGTTGCACTCCTTAGTAAAATAAACTATCGCTTGCAGTATTTGATTAGCAATAAAAATATATCACGCGCTTAAACATGGATAAATATAATTCTTTAAACTTTTCGAAAAATAACTGGTTACGAATATTTGATAATCAAGAAAATGAGAAAGAGTTTTGATAGAGATTTATAAGAACTGTCTCATAATGTATATGTAATATTGAAATGTATTATTGTAACATGCATTCTTAATACATGTGTACAAATTTAACCAATAGAAAATTCGACTTTTCGAATATTTTTTTTAGAGTTTCTTCCTTATTTTCTACATTAAAAATCGCACGTATCACCTTGATTCATATATATCGTTAATTTAAAAAAGCATTATTGCGACTAATATGTATGTACGGATATATATGGTAAAAAGAACTCGGTCTCTTTTCTTTATCGTGCCTGCGGGTATTCGTAAAAAATGTTGGATTTGCAACGATGATGTCCTCGAAATGTAGCGAAAATCAGTACAAGATATGCCGGGGAAGCGGCAAGGAGAAAAAGTCGCTCGAGCGCGCATCTCTACTCCGTTGGCGGTTTCGCTAGGCTAGAAATTTATTTTCCCACGAAATGTCGTCACAGGGGGCTGGCTGCGCCTCCAGCTGCTGGATGCGATATTCCACGTCGCGTTATGCACATACGAATATTTCCATACATAAATTTCATAGAGGTGAAAGTAGATGCCTGTCTGGTTGAGTGTTGCCGACGATCATAACGACGCTTGGAAATGTTAACAGAAGACTATTCGGATTACCTACGTGATGCATTATTTTATTTAAGTAATAATATTTCATGCGAATATAGATGCGTTGGGTACAAGATCTCCACTTTCATCATCGTATTAAAACAGAGGCATCGCAATGTTATGATGATCTCGCAAACTGAAAACGCTTTTATAACGCTTTTTAAATCAGCGCGATTCCACTTTTCCCATTTTTTTTACAAGCTCGGTGCTTAAAAGCGTGAAAAAAAAGTTTTAATACGGCAAAAGCCGACAGCGCTGGTCACGTCAGCTCGGTGGCATAACCTAATTTTCAGCGATTAAATGCAACGAGCGCGATAATGCTTGTAAATTGAGCGAATTATGCCACCGGTGCTGGTGCCCGACGTAGCCTCGTCTGATTAACATGCACGTTACGCCGGATAATGCCGTTCGACCTGACATTTGCATTGGTACGCGTCGAACAGCCTGAGATTTTAGCACGTGGGCCTGCTTGAACAGATAGAATCATGTGAAGCATGTAAACTGCTCGACGCTTGCAATGATTGCATTGACCCCTAATGCAAAATGGATAGGACAATCCCTTTATCTTCAACGGACTGTCTATTTGTACTTTCCTGCACGAAAATAAACGACATCGTCGAAGAATCATTTCGAAGAGAAATAGAATATTTATTTATTGCAAACGTTCTGGGTAGTAATTTCCACCCATCTGACGTTACCTGCACAGAATCTTTGAAGAAACGATGGAAGTAGCGGCGGAAACATTTTTTGACGTCGACAGATTGTTAGTTCACGTGTTCAAGCAGTCGTTCTGTTACCAATTTCCTGCGCGTTATCGGCTATAGAGACCCCCGGCCAGGTGAAATCGTGGCTACCTTCAGCAACGAGAAAAGAAACCAACTCCCACCTAAGCGACATAGAAACTTCTGCTCGCGACAGCTTTTCGTTCTTCTGCTTCATTCAGCACGTGTTCCCCAGTTTCTCTTTCTCTCTCTCTCCCCCCTCCCTCTCCTTCTTTCTCTCTCTCTCTCTTTCTCTCTCTCGACAGTCAACGCTATAGTCAGAATTTAACATCCGTTTGCGACGTTTTCACTGTTGCGTATCGAATGCAGAGAGCCGGCAGCATCGCACCCAACCCCTTTGGTTCACGAGTGCGAATCCTCGAAATGCGTGGGACAGAAAGGATAGGGGGTTGAGGCAGGGAGGGGTGGAAGCGGGTCGGAAAGCACCGAATCGAGAAGACGAGGGAGGGATGGTGGCTCGGATCGCAGAGGTCGGACACCACGTAAATTGCATACCCGATTGCGGTCTACTGAAGAGTAGCGCCCTCCACCCCAGCCATCCCAGTTTCCCCTGTCCCTCTTCAGCTCCGATGCCCCGCGACCTCAAACTGGATCTAACAAGCCAGCGACCACAGGCTAGGTTCAGCCTGCAACAGGGTCGACACCTCTGGGGACCGCCGGTGGCTACAGCCGGTGAACTGTCCCTTGTGTCCTGACTACAAACCCCCTCAGTGAAAATCTTCGTGCCATCCGCCCACTCGTCCTAACAAGCCCGCTTATGTCCACTCGTAAACCGCCACGATGCACGCAAGAAACGTCGCGTTTTCCTTCGCGACGACCAGTGCCAACCTCCGGATTGAAAATCAATGAAGGATAACGAGCTCTAACTTGAAAGAAAGTCTCGCATCTGAACTACGAAAAAAAAAAAAAAAAAA
>QKQZ01042065.1:20905-65953 GCA_003595255.1 Solenopsis fugax
TAAAAAAAATATATATATATATATAATATTAATAGACCGCTGTTGAGATTGTAATTATAGCCACGGTTGTCACGACAATATAATCGGAAAGTCTTTGTTACGAGGATACAACTGTGCCCCGTAACGATGTCACTGCATTAGACAGAACGCGACACCACCCGCTGATTTGAAGAATACAGTCAGCTCGACTTGCTCTAACTAGGATTTCTTACAGAATGAAATAGACGTTCGTCACATAATAGGCTTCGCACGTCAAGCACAAATGATATCTTCGAGCTATGAAGTTAAATAAACTCGAGCAATTGTCACACGAAAACAGTTAATTGCACTTCGAATAAGTCTTTGTTGATCTTTGTTGGAAAAGTTTCTTATTTTCTTATCCACTCCATGAATTCTCGCTATCGGTTATTTTTTTGTTTCATACTATTATCTTTTGTGTAGTAAAGTATTAAATGTTTGTAGAATATTTTTAAAAATATTTAGAATAAAATTAAAAATATTTAGATTTTTAAATTATTAAAAATATTTAGAACCCTCACAAATATATTTATCAGCTTATAAATATATTTATGTATTCGACAATGTGAGCTTCGCACTTTTGTAGCTTTCAGAAAGTTTTCCGCAAATTTTCAATTCGTTAATATGTATTCTATCGCAACATATCAGGCGAGAATGGCCAAGTAGTATTGCGAACTTTAAACGACACCGTTAACGCAAAGCAGTAGTTTCTCTCAATGATTTTTTGAATAGCTCTTGGCACGTTAGAACGGAGGTTATAGCCGCAACTCCGGTATGCAATAGAAAAGGAAGTGAAAGCCTGAATAAAGCATAGCGCTATTTCGCGAAAGCCGTCGCGAACTTTTGATGGAGAAACATTAGAAAATTTTCAACAATTGTATAGTTCGTATCTGTGTTCGAGGAGTGTTCCATTATCCATTATTTTGAAACCAATAATACAAAGTCTAACGCTAATATACCTAATCAAAACAAATTTAGACGGATATCGACATTCGCCGCAGCGAGCAAACTCCCATGCAGTACTCTCTTTCCGCGGATAAATCCGGTTCGTAGGACGAGCCTAGCCGTGGCAATCGCAGACATCTATCCAGATGAAACACTGGTAACCGACGGTAGGGTAGTCATCTACTGCGGTACTTTGCGCGCTAGGTGACTGTGAGTTTCGGATATCGAAGAAGGAGACACTGAAGATGGAAGCCAAGGAGAAAGAGGAGGAGGTGAGAGTTTGTGCTTGGAGGTAAGAGGCTGAAGAGCCCATCTGGCTTCCAATCAGAGCGTTGCCACCAGCACATGTGTTCACGGCACGTTGGAGGTGGCGGCTCAATCAACGGAGGGTGCATCCCTCTCCGACCTCCTTCGTCACCCCTCACTCTGGCAACTTTATATCACATAATCGAGCCTTGAAGCCGCCGCTCCATACCTCGTTTACCCCTACCTCCGTCCCTTCGGCTCGCCTCTCCTCACCTCTAGCGTTCTTTCTCCATTTCTTCCGACAGGGCCCCATCCTTTCGTCCCTCAGACCAGCAGCTCTCGGCTCTTCGACTCTCCGCCCGCCCTCTTCTCCCGTCTCTGCGTTTACGAGCTTTCATCCCTCTTTCCTTCCGTCGAACCTTCGCCTTCGCCTTCGCCGACCGTCGTCGGGCCTCGGATTCGGCCGTCTCTCTCGTCTCCGAGCGACTCTAACGCGCATCAACGACGGTATCTAACGGCGCTAACGGTGGGATAAGTAATTGCACGCGTCGCGCGGGAGGAAATGCATCGCCGGTTACGAGAGAAACGGCGTAGTAACGGTGAAAAGTAATCACCTGCCGAGGAGCCCCTAGTATAGCTACCTGCATCGGCGAGAAACACGACGGGGAGCGTCGGAGAGACTACTATATCGACCGGAAGGATCCGGTCGACGATTAGCTCCCCGAACGAGCTACGGCGAGAACTATAAATTGTAATAGAAAGAATCTACGCGTGTGATGTATGTAATTATTGTGCCCGCCTCGCGGCGTTTATATCCTCTTTCGTTTCTTTCGTGCCTCGTTCGTTTTTAGCCTGTATATAGAACGCGGGCTCTTCTTAACGAGATACTAGAAGTAGAAAATACGAGATAATAGTTCAGCCCGATGTGTATTTTATTTCCCATCTTCAATGGGCCTATAGTGTAAAAGGAGTCTTTGGTTAATGAGGATTTCTGCTATTTCTTGCAGAAGTAAATAATGATATAAAAAAATCTAATTACACGTATCTCCTTTTAAAGCGAGCAGACAAGAAGTTGCGCTACTAATTTATATGACTTGTTTCAAGAGTTAATCAGAGAGTTAATCTAAAAGTTACGTTAGTTCTCTAATAGACTCAGAAAGCAGGGGCATATTAAAACGAGTTCGAATGCGTTCTATGCAATCTATGCAAAATCATATATCGTAGAATGTAAATTTTTTGCAACTTTTTTTGTGAAATCTGTATGCGATGTATAACATCTGCGTTACGCTATTCAATGGAAGAGACGAATTCATGCGTAACATTTCTGAGGCAGTTCGTCTTGGATGTCTTTTTTCAAGTATCGTTTAAATAAATTGAATCTTTCCTTTTCTTTTACGTAAATACATGATATTTTTTTGATTTAATTGTTTTTGATTTAAACGGATTCACACTAAAAAATATATTTTACTGATGTAGCTGGATTTCTCGCTATTTTTTGTATAAAATTTAGCATATAACACATATAAAATTTATAACATTTAACAATACCTTTTAGAAAATTTAAGTCTCATTGCCAATTATATAGTCAAATTTTATAATAAGTATGATTGAATAAGCGCCACAGACAAATTTTCTTTCTAAATTTCACAAACAGTTCAATAAATTATAATTCTGTCTCTGTTATTTAGATTGGTTAAGTACTAAACATATGATATTTCACAATATTTGCTAATCATTTATCTATTTTAGTTAATTTTTTTGCACAATTTTTTTGAGTGCACTCGTGCCACGTTAGTTTGCTCACGTCTAAGCTAACGCACAAAAATTCTATTTAAAGCAATTGCAGTACGCCAATATTAACTTTTTTATTGTTAACACTCAAATCAATCATTATTTTTCCATATTTTTCTAAATTCGCTCCAAAATGTGACACAATAAATTTTTCTTATTTTGTTTCAATGTTTGTGTAAAATAAAAAAATTTTTCATTATTTCATTTATTAATTATTAACTAATAAAATTTCAGTCTCTATTATGTGTTTGACATATTAACTTATTTTTATTAATGTTTCAAGTAAAAAGGATTTTGATGACTGATGAATTTTATTATGTGCTATGATCCTAGCAAGAAATTTTATATAAAAAAAAGTGCGAACAAATTATCATTCATCGATTCATTAACCAACAAAGTTGATATACCAAATCGCGCCGGTAATCCTGTGTTAGAGATCAGAATTTCAATATTCTAATTAATTCACGCCTCTCATACATGAAATATCTTTGTTGCTACGACGGCGTACTATGGAAATGTAAATGATACGGGGTCGCGTGTTTACCTTTGTAATATCCCATCAGACCACCGCGTCGCGTTAAGTTTTGCGTTAAGCATGGACGAAAGGCGTTACTTCTCAAGTGCGTACACGGGAGAAAGACAACAATGGCAATGGAGAAATGCACGAGTCTCCATTCTGTTGCTTACAAAGAGAGAAAAGTGATGCGCGCCGTTCGAAATCAACGGCTTCCGCTGTGCGTGAAGCAGGTCACTTTGTTTGGCCGATAACGATCTTGAACGTGGCATGATTATTCGTCGCTTTGCAGCGTCCCGCGTGACAGAAGAAACACCCGAGTGCATAATGCGCAACGTGCTTCGACTATCGTAACTTGTTTTATTTCCCGCTTGACATAGACGACCAACCCTGCTTCTCTCGCAAGTCAGTGACTGAAAATATCTGTTTATTCGTTTGCTTGTTTTATTCATGTGGTTTCGGCAGAAATATTTAAAAAATTATTGATCCTTTGCTGGACGAATATTATAGAATTATCGAGGGAGTAATCACTCAGAAAATAGGTGTACACCGGATTGCGGACTTCAATGGACTTCATTGGACTTTCGTCAAAATTCATCGGAATTCATTACAATTGCGAAGAGATCTTCCTGGAAAAAATATCATCAAAAATCTCTCTTTAATAACTAATTAACTGATTTCAACCAAAAATTCGTTATAAAAGCCATGGTATAACACATGAAATTCATCAAATTATACCGGACTTCGTCGGACTTCAAGGAATTCATTTCTAATAGGTTGTATACCAGAATTCAAGAATGGTTACCCCCTCGAGGATTATTAATTTGAAACATTCTAAGGTTAAATCCCGCCATTTTTAAATTTTAAGATTAATATTTAATTATTTTAAACACAGTCTGCGAACTATGTTTGAAATACACAAGAAATAAGTTAATTGTCGACGTCTTCGTAAACACGCGGAATCTATGTATCGTTCACTGATCATGCCCAATAAATCGGGATGTAAGAAACTCTCTTGGTACTCTACTGCCCAGTAATAAATCTCGCGGTCTCTGTCACAAATATCGCTTTATCTTCCCCGGTACGGGCTCTCGCGTCGAATTAAGTGGATGCAGTTTGTTTGCTCGTGTCGCCGGTATTTCAGGGATGGTGCAAGGCACGAAGCGGGGAGGGGGGAAGAGAGCAGTTGAAAGGCCGACCGACGGCGGCCGGGTAGTGGACGGTAGGGGTGCACTGTGCATGGGCTCGCGAGATACGAGAAATAATGGCAGCACGTATACGCACGCCGCTTGTACACACGAGGCCACATTCGCCGAGAGAAACTGACCGCCGAACAGTTTCAATGGGGCCTGGTCACCACTCCGGCGGTAATAGCCCCGACAATAATCATTTATTGTTCCTCAATGGCATCGACGCGGTGGTAGACGCCGGCTCGCTGGATAGGAAGGATTAAAGAGACTAACAATTCTGCATCGGCAAACAATCTCTCTCGGTCTTATAATTTTCTCGATGTGTGTGTGTATGTGTGTAATCAAATATTTCAGCTAAATATTGAAAGCAGCTGTAGATATTTCGCAGGCTCACTTTCGACTGCGTCGACTTATGCAATCAATGATAATCGTGACGCTCAGAGTTACTTTTTTCCTGATAGTGCACCTTTTAACTTCGATACATTAAATCTCATGTACATTTTAGAATTTTGAATTAACCAATTTTGGAAAAGTCTGAAGAATGTTATGTATGTGGAATATATTTCATAGAAATAATCGGCTTAAAAAGTATTGCAATCATGTTTAACTACAACAATTTGATTTATGATGTGATTTTTACTGAAACGTGTTATGAAATAGGAAGGTGTCAAAAGTCCGAGACGAAGAAAATATTATATTTTTTATCTACCACGTATTGTATTGTAGAATAAATTTCGGACGTAGAATCAGTCTAAGACAACCCTTTAACCCCTTCACTTAATATTCTTTTCATCTGGAAAGCGACTTGTCGTATCGAGTTTCTCGAGATAGCATCTCACCATTTCGATCTCTAGTATTATGTTCCCTTTGACAAATAATCTCTCTATTGAACCATTATTTCGAACATAATCTTAAATTCAAAAAACGTGAACTCATAAGTAAGACTCGATGCATCTTGTTAACATCGCACGTGAGGAAGCTATTGTTGTACAAAGAAAAAGTTTATCTCTTTGCAACACATAGAACATTATAATATAATTATTGCGTATTCTAATTGCATCTGTTTTTTTTTTAACTCTACCGTTAAGGTCCAAGGAATCATGCGAGGAAACGCTTTTGATGTTTGATACATCCTAAGTAATGCTAATTCGTGTTCTTGGTCCACATGTCGCTCCACGGAGTGACGGATTATTAATGCAACCAAGCAATGTGTACGTCCCCGCAGAAGCAAATCTATGTGTGTATATACATAGGGCATGGGCAATAAACACTCGATGAGCAAACGGTGTGCGCTCGACATTTGATTGGGCGAGCCCGCGTAATGACGGGATACTGTCATGCAAATCTTGTCAGCACCCCCGGCGCTTATGGCTGCGGGCCCATTACGCCCATAGGCATTCGCTCATCATCCCGTTTGGTAACTATAAATCGATGATTTGTGAATCCTAGAAACTTAGCGCGTCTTCGAACCGACAACCGAACGTTTACGTAACGTTATATTACAATGCCGCACGCACCTCGTACATTTGTGCATCACTTTCATAAATCTTGGAACAGATCATCCGGCAAGATAAAAAAAAATACAATTTTTTTTAAATCTCATTCAACTGAATCGAGTTTCTCGCTACCAACAAATATAGCGTTATCCTGCGATTATTACTACTGTGGACGCAACTGCATCGCCGGGTGAAACGAATTACTGCGATTAAATGAATAACAATGGCTATTTCGGTTCACGGTCGAGCGACTGTCGACGATTCGATGCTTTTGTATCGCGCCGCGCATCGATTCGCTCTTTTTCATCTATTCCCTGCGCGCGCGGATCGACAAAACCCAGCCACCTAAAACGTCGAACCATGTGGTGACCATGGCCGATGCTCAAAGTAGAGGATAGTAACGCGTTTATAATCTTTTTTTCCTTAGCACACACGCATAGGCACAGATACAAATATGTGCACAACGCCACCGCAGTCAGATAAAATTTATATTTGGCTCGGCGCTTTATCGTTGATTTATCGCGAGACTCAGTTTTCCCTGCGCCTCGCGCAACCATTTTTCCACCTGCACCTGTTTTGGGAAAGAGGAAAAAATGGCGACGAGTTATCGTCGCACGTGCACGCGGTCACCGACAGTTTCCGACTTGTCATGAACAATAATGCGATTCAAATGCGACGGAGTTATAACAAAAATAACAATACTGCGCGATATTTTTAAAATCTAACAATCGCATCTGCGCGCATGTGCATTTGTTTTATCATAAATGCACGCTGAGACGAATTAGTTGAGCGACGATTCGACAGCCGTTCGTATGGAATTGCACAGTTGTTTCCAAATCCATAAATATTTTATGTTACTTTAAGAGATATATTTCGAAATATTTTTTTAGCTATCATAACGAAAAACTAAAAATGCGATTTTATGTAATGTTTATATCGTAGGCAAATAGCTATTTTAGGAAAACAGTATCTGACTAGGCAAATGCTATCTGCCTGGTCAAATAGCTTAGAATTAAGAACACAAAAATTATATAATTTTTGTGTTTTTAAAGCAGGTATTTTGTGTTTTTAATTCTCTACTTTAAAAACACAATATACCTGCTTTAGAAACACAAAAATTATATAATTTTTGAATTTCTAAAGCAGGCATTTTGTGTTTTTAATTCTAAGCTATTTGACCAGGCAGTCAGACAGATAGTATTTGCCTAGTCAGATGCTATTTTCCTAAAAGAAGCTATTTGCTACGACATATTTACCGGTCGTATTAAAAGTGATACTACTGTATTAAGTTTTTAACGATAAACTCAATTTCAGGCAATGTCGAAAAATATACAAAACTTTCGTTTCTTTCGATATGAATCCATAAAATCGTTTTCGAGCTGGCTCTTCTTCAGCGCCCAAATCTTTGATTAGAATATATACGTATTTCGCGGAACGTAGGTGAGTTTATTGCTATCAGCGCCCATGCGTATCCGGAATAACAGGATCATGAGCTTATAGTTGGAGCTTAAGGGGTTCGATCAATTATTGTTCGCTTCCTATCTACGTCACGCCGGGCTAAAGCATCGGCCGACCTACAACAGGCACATTCTAAACTTCATGCGTATATTTTCCGTGAGCAAGCCACCTTTTCAGGCCCAAAGAATAGATATTAATCGACGAAGCTTCGAACGTTAAGCTTTTTAAAATTAGCTGTAAGTTGCTCGAGAAAGTTGTCTCTTCCTTTACTCGACAAATAATTTCGATGTTAACCAGCTGCATAATTTACGACATTTACGTGATTAAAATTAAGATTAATATTGCCATAATTTCAATTTGATAGTAATTAACGATTTTCAACTATTATTGTTCATCTCTTTTTACCTGTATGTATTTTTTATATAAAGTACAAATTCTATATTAATAAACTGTAGGTACGGTTTCATTATTTTTTAGCTTATCAATCTTCGACTTTGAGAATAGTTACGATATATAGTTGAACACGATACACGGTGCACTCGAAACTCAAACTATTACGCAAGATCGTAGACGGTTGCCGGTAATAACGTAGATTATCGCGTGTGAAACGTTCTATAGGAGAACCGGGATCGACTGACTATATCGTCACGGCTAGGCCGCTTATCTCGGTGCTGTGGCATGCTAATCAACGAGCTACTACGCCTACTACGCTTGTATATAGGACAAGCGGCAGTTATCTCGATTTGTCCAAATAATCCCGAAACAAATCGCCATGGCAGCTATTAACTTCCGCTTCGTTTCTATTTCATGTAGTGTACGCCTGTCGGCGGCGCCCATTCGTTTCTGTTTCCTCCAGTTAGCGCGCTACAGCGGCTACCGATAGCGCAAAACTGGCACGTATAAATTTACTCTTAAAATGGATCACCGACTCCATCGAAATAATTCTAGTAATTGATCCGCTCGTCCTTACCGAGCGACATAATTGCAGATTCACGAGCGTCAGAATTTCAATTTCATACATTCGCAATCGCGAGACTACCTTGCACCTTCCATTCCGTTCCAATGGATTTCCGTGAGACAGTTGCTCCAATAGATGCAAACTGTTGCTCAACAGTTCGTAAATTCGTTTTGCGATTTTCAGTTCAGATTAAAGCGGGACAGGCCGGTAAATCGTGAGTTTAGGCGTGCCGTGTCACCATCAAGCAAAATCTTCGCAAATTATTTGTTTGCGCCTCGCGCTGATTACGCGTCAATCATTTAAGAACGAGAAAGGCGACGGAAAGAAATGAAGTTGCGCGAGCGGAGCCTAAAGACAGTGCCGCGAAAAAGTCCTTTACAAGAGGTTTACCGCCTGCGAGAAGGAGCGAGTCCGAGAAGCGAGAGAACGAGAGAGAGAGAGAGAGAGAGAGGGAGAGGGAGAGGGAAGAAGGGCGAGAGAGAACAGGGAGATAAGGAATAATATCGTCCCACGACGAGATCCTTCCGGTAAACTCCCTGGTGGCGCACCTCCCGCTGCTTTTCTCGAAACGAAGAGAAAATTGGAAGAGACTGGAGGCGACTGGTTCCAACCGGTGGCTAGAAGAGGCGGCCGTACAGGCGGAGGAGATCCGCTCTCTCCCTGAAACGCGCGGCTCCTCGGGGACTCGCGAATGAAATTTCATTTCGGGAGCGCCGTAATCCCGGAATTGTTACTTGACTTCGTTCGCGGAACGAGAGCATGAAAGGGATCCCGCTGTAGATTCGCCCTGTAATCGGTGAAATGTCCCCCCCCCTGCCGTCGTCGCTCCCTACTCTTCTTATACGCCACGCTACTTACTCTTCTTCTTTAACCGACACGAGACTCTCATTGTTTCCTACACCTGTTTGCAATTGGCTCAGCTCGATTCCAAAGGGATCGGTCACGGTGCTTGATAAGGTTTTAACGACATTATTTAACGACGAACGGGAGCGAATAGAATGCAATTTACGATATTCACGCTGGGACGTATTCAATACCGTAATTTGCCGATCGCGAGGAAAATTTAAGGAACGAGAAATTATATCAAAATAGATTGCATTGCACTTTTATGTAGGTCAAAGCAGTAAACGAAAAAAATATACCTCTTGTACGAGATTATAGAATAATTTTGTGTTAGATGAAATTATACTCGTAATTGCAATATCAAGCACCGCCACAGAATTCGTCCTTTATCAAAACTTTTCAGAATAACTTCTTTATATTTATTGAGATTTATTTTTAACTATTTTAAATTTGTTTTCACGTTGAAAATGGCAACTCACTGTGCTTGAAAGCTCGATTATCATCGTGGGATTTTTCCTCATCGGATATCGAAAATTTTTGTTTATTTATCGGATTATATCAATTTGCTAAAATTGCATGAAGGGATGTATAGAAATTATATATAAAACAAACTTTGTTTACACACATCTCATGACCGCAAAAAAATCAAACTTTATAAATAAATAAATTTTATAAAGTTTATATCGAATCAAGATCAATAAATGTATAGTGTCATTAATTAAGAAAAAATGATAGAAAACTTCAGCTTTTCCGTCTCCTAATTCGCTGCTATTCCCTTCTTCCTAACTGTGAAACTATCCAAGAATCCGCTGTGATCTCACTCTGCTAACCTAATTTTCAGTAAGAGATTAATCGTATAATTCAACGTCGAGTGACGTGCAGACGCCGTCGATAGCGTAAATGCGGGCCAAAATGGCATTATAGTCGGATTCGAGGGAATCGATTTCCATCGATGTGATCGCCCCGCAGCTCAGGTAGAAACGGATAGTAAGGAACATGGAACTTTGATCGCAAATACCTCAAGGAACGTCGATTAATCATTCATATCGGCAATATATGAGATCGACACGAATTACTGAGGGCGACTTAAACCATTTATATAGATTACGTCTTGATTGGACTATTATCGGCACGTGTACCCAGCAATAGTGTGCCGCGCATATAATAATTATCTTTTCATATAACATTATATACTGTTATGTGCACATTTATAAATTACAAGTCTTCAGAAAAATTGCAATATTCTTGAGGAGCTAAAAAGACGCAGCTCTTGTTAAATCATCCGTCGCCCTGCTATGATCGTCGGTGTAAATGTAGCGGAAAAGAAGAAAACGTTAGTGCTCGAGAGAAAAAAAAAGTGACACGCGCTTGATTGAGAAAGAGAGAGCGAGAGAGAAATAAGAACTACGATTGTGGATAGAACATAAGATGAAGAAGCGAAGACGAAAAGAGAGATAGCATACTCCAACGTGCGATTAGATGACTTGTCAACCTACAAGAAAATTGCGTTTTACAAACTTGTTTCGAGAAGAGAATTGGAGGAAATTGCGGACGAGAGCGGGTAAGGCTTGGCAGGCAGGCAGGCAGGCAGGTAAGGCAAAGGATGGAAAAAAGGATGGGTGAGCCACGTGTTAGGAAAGAGGGCCAAGATGAGGACCACGAGGAAGGAAAAAGGAAGAGACTTCGTCCTCGCGTTAGGGCGAAGTAGTCTGAACTGAGCTTCGAGCAATGCAAAGTCGCTACTTCTGTCGTAACTGTAGTCCGACCCCCGCCGAGCCCAATTCCTCCGCTTCTCTCTCGTCGTCTCCACCTACTCCTTACAAAGAGAGACACAAATTGCCTTGGAACTTAGTTTCGTCGGAGATATAAAGGACTTTCCGATTACGTTACCCGTATTCCGTGATTGATCTGAGATGACGATTGCGAAAGCAACTCGACGTGACCTCTTTTCCGCGCTACACTACGCGCTTGTCCTTCGTACCGTTGCCGAAGAACGACTGGAATTATGCGAGGGGCATTATTTGCACCCTTTCAAGCCACGCAAGATATGTACCATATATTCCGTTCTACGTCCACTGTTGGTCCGTTACTAGCAGAAAGATTATAACATATAAGATTATTATATTATAACATATCAGAAAATACTATATTATAATTACAATTATCAACAATATTCTATGTGTAACGCGGCATGTGAAGAAAACTTATTGCTTTGTGTGATGTAACAAAAAATATTAGCGAACGCGTTTGCTCATTAGCCAATTTCAAGGGACGGAATTACACGGCGGATTTACTATCGCAAGAGAACAACTGGACGCGTGTCGAAAGGACCACATATGTCGGACAGTCGTTTATTTAAATAAACAATACAAACATCGGGGCACGGTCAAGATCACCGAGGCAGAAGTGATCCGGTCGAACGTAGCAAATACTCGAATCACGAGGCTCAACAATTTTACTGAGAAAGTTCTATGCCGGACGGTCGATCGATGATTGGGCCGGCCTTTCGGAGACGCACCCCTCGAGCGTAGTTTATATAGTTTACATACGCTGGATGAAGCGGGGCTTTGTGAACGGTGAAGATAAGCCCCGTCCGAGCGCTGCTCGGACCGTCCTCCTTTATCCCCCTTTTTTCGCCTAATATGACGATAAAGTCAGGAAAGTCCCGCGGCACCGAAGGAAAAAAATAGATCTTTCCCGCGCTGTGATTCTTTCGGATTTTACGCTTCAGAAGGATCGACGTTACCCGCGACAGAATTTCCACCCCAATTGATTTCCGCTCCGCTCGTATCTTAATAAATACGAAGGATCGGCTTGTTCCACGTGAATAAAACATAAAAGAGATATTGATAGATAATATTACTATTATTTAATAAATATTATCAATCTTACTGTTAGCTATTCCAATTATTAATAATTTCGGTATAAGTATGGCATAAAAAAATGTTACTTATCATGCAAGAAATATTAAGCACCAAGATCTAGCTCTGACCGAATAAAGCTCATCTCTAATTAATTTACATATCGGTTAATAATCTATTATTTGTTTTATATTTAATTAAAATTATCTAAAAAGAATATAAAGATGTATGCACTGTTGCATTAAATTTAATCTATAAGAAATAATAACTTGCATACATATTATCAATTTTTTTTTTAAATTATATCGTAGAAATTATCGCGATGATTTAGAATAATTTAGCAACTTAATATTTGATTATTTAAACGGTAAGTGTAACAGTAAATGTAAAACAAAAATTATGCTGTACATGCTGATTGAATGTAAAACGGGAACGAGTAAAGAACTAATGATTACTAATGCCAATCACGTCTTCGTCCAACTCGTTTGGTTAATTTTACCGCTGCTCTTGCCGGAGTAAAGGAAATTTAGGCAAAATCGACAGAGAGGCATTTAATTTCCATGTGTTTATCGGCGCAAAATGTACATACGGAAACGGTCACATGGGCGCGATAACGAGGGCAAAGGACTGGCTTTCGAATTTTCCAGTTGACCGCGTCGATCCAAAGGGAGCGCAGGTTAATGATTCCCTCCTGGTCTTTTCTCCTATTATCTTCCCTTTATACATACACGTCTCTCGCTTTACTCCCTTTCTTCTTTTTCATTCGTCGTCCGTCTTAATTTACATACAGAAGCCGGCCTACAATTTCTCTCGAAACGCGATATAGCACGAAGGCGTCAAGACTGAAGAAAGTATCAGAGAAATCCGAGGGGAAAAGTTCCTACTGAATGAAATATTTCATACGGGGGCCGATTGTGAGTTTGGACATTTTCCGGTTGATCGGACGATGCACCGTGAGCGCCGACGTGGAAACCTCCATCCTCTTTCCGACAGACCGCGCTGCAGCCGTCACCCCGTAATCTCTCACGCTTCCTTCTATTTTCGTATGGGGCGGGGACAAAAAAAAATTGGTTGATATCGAGCTTTCGTCATATTACGCATTGGCCATTGACGGATGGCACCGGATATTTACTTTTCGTATTTCGTTTTGGCCTGCATCGCTGATATTGTTGCGTGAAACCCATCAAAACGATTATGATTTAATTAAGATTGTTGAAGTGGAAGTTTCACAAATTTTTCAAATCTGTTCAGTAAATAAAATTAATTTGGCATCAATCCGCCCTTCGTACAATTTGACAACCGTGTTTTAACATTAAACTGGTATGTAAGATTCAAATTTTGTAGGAATATAAGATATTTAGAATCAAATAATAAATAAAATTGTATTATCAGTTTATATTCTTCAGCTATTATAAAATATTTTAACTAATGCACATCTTTTCAATCAATTTTTTTCGTGATACTATTGTGTATGTATATATTTTACGACGCGTAGAATACCTTCAACGATTCTTTCATAAAGAATCGAGATTTTATTCATGAATCGATACTTTTGTTTGATTTTCTAGCTACTCTGCGACATTCTCCCATTCACGAGAGCGTCTTTCTGGTTTTTCTATTGATTGGATTCACTCTAATCTCACGTGTAGTCGTTCGGAAAGATCGCGAGGCGCTTTGCGGTCGCACATTCCAATGAGTTGAGGAACATTGCAATGCCTCGAGGAACGATGGCAGATATTGATCAAGATCTACCTCGCTTGTAAAACAGTATTGCGAAGGTATTGCGTGCAAGTAAAAGATGATGATTTCAGAAGTTTCTTAATCATTAAATACTTTCTGCTAAAAAAAAAAAAAATGAAAATTGCCAACATGAAAAGTTTTTGTATTGTTAATATTTTAACCGCGACAATTGAATTTGTTTCACGCGTGATCGTATAATGCACTTAATAAGTGTCAATCATTAAAAAAATTATGATATCGTTAAGTCGAATGATAGATTGTACAAAGAAATTTCTTCCTTGATGAAGGATCTATCGCAATGAGATCAGAAGGATTCGGAATTGTCTGAACAATCAGTCGCCCGCATGTTTGGCTTCCTAACTCTCCATTTCATCCCTTTCCTTCTTTCTGTTCCCCTAGTTTTTCCCTCCTGTCGTTTGAAAGACTTATCTTCATTTATCTTTAAGGTAACGAATTTAACGTAATTAAAAGACAGATTAACTTCATTACAAAGAATTACGTTAACTTTCTATTATTAAATTGCTCATAAAATATCCCTCCACTATTGAAGAATAATAGGCAATATCTTAAAATATTTAACGTAGATACATTTTTCAAAACGTAGCTTTTTCGATCCACTGATGAATTTTCTATCAACAAATGTTTATGATAAAAAAAATCAATAGTGCACAGAAAAAAAATTAGTATCAAATCAACAATTCATTGTTTCATATATAAGCAAGAATATAAAATCTCTTTGGAAGTATTTATAATCTCAAAGAGACATAATTTGCTAACATAAAGAAATTTTATTTCTTCATGTAAGCAAATTACGTCTGATCAAGATTATCAAATTCTTCCAAGAAGATTTTATATTCTTGCTTATATATGAAACAATGAATTGTTGATTTGATAGTCATTTTTTTCTGTGTGGAAATACCGAATATAGAAAGCGAAATATTGCAAAGAACCGCATGAAGGGTGAAATTAAGGGGATACTAACAACGCCGTTCTGCGACCAAACGTTCGGAATGACGCGAAAACATGATAACTATTACTACCTCGACAGTAGAACTCGCTCGTCCGAACAAAAGTCTAATTCGCGCGGTGGTATTAGCAATGAGAAACGTACCGTCGTATATGGCTCATACGTTCAAAATCGGCCGGGCTCGCTTGGTCGAGGCGAAATTTACCGTGTGTCGAAGGCAGGAAGTTTCACGGTCCTCCCACACGCCGATGACAAAGGACAACGGCCGAGCGATGCGCATTCGTACGGATTCTACTACGGGCAAAGTTTGTTAAAGCCGAAGCTCGCTCGCGTGCGTGTGCCTGTGTGCATCTGGCGCGGTCCACATCTATGCGCGTTTAAATTCGCGCATGTGAAACCGCCCCTACTTGAGAATACGCGGATATTCTATTAGGGACTTAGGCGACGAGAGAGAGAGAGAGAGAGAGAGAGAGAGAGAGACGAGAGACGAGAGGAAAATAGAGAGGGGACGCAGAGGAGACGCAGACTAGCACGTAAGTGCGTCCTGTGCGGCAGGACGAGAAAGGGATTAGTCGAACTATTCGCACGGAATTGTGGCTCGAGAGCGCGCACATTGCTGTCCTATTGGGCTGCTTCACGTTGCTTTCCTTCAGGAAACATCGTCACGTTGCAGAATGGTAGATTCTGTCTCTTTTCCTTCTCTCCCTCCTCTCTCTCTATCTGTCTATTTCTGTCTCTATTGCTCTGTTGCGCCTTTAGTTTCTGATGGAGAGACTCGTGAGAGAAGAGAAACGCCGGGCAAAGTCAGTATACCGCGTTTGATTACGCTTCACGATCCGATTGTACAGCGCCAGCGAGTATAGATACTTTGTACGAGTTCGTCCGACGAACTCTCGATGAGAGTCATCGGGATTGCGCGCGGTGCCTGCTTTGAAATACGCCGCGTTTGAAAACTGCGCTAAATAAAGCGTAAGTACTCCTTTTTATCTGCATGTCTGACGGTTTTTAAAAGCTGTCCGCTTGGAATTCGCTGTTACAAAATGTCATTTGTAATGCCAACGCTCAGAAATGTCGGAAAAAATTGTATAATTTAATAATCCAATCTTTCTGGCTCTTTGCAACTACAATACTCTATCTCGAGTTTCAAACCGCGCGGGCGCATGTAAATTTATAAAAAAAACGTGACAGATTGATCGAATGGCGGTTCACCTCGTTAAATACGTTTGAAGATTAAGCCATTTAGGAGAGATACATATAGGCAATATTAATCCGATTATCAACATATCGTTTGATCCGTGGCGTTTACTAGGTCTTGTCGATCTATGTACGTAGTTATGTGCACACAACTAATAAATATACGATTTAAAAGTGTATCGCCCATTGTCTCTGCCTTCTTGCAGCGATATATGTCGATGATATAATCGGATTCTGCCAATAGCAGCTGTGGCAATTGCGCTGATAGCCGCGAACGCTATTAGAATATTCTGGACATAGCCCAGGAGCCTGATCCTGCGGCAAATGGATTTTCATTGAAAAGCATCGTAGGTAATCGAGAATCTGCACGAAATCGCCAATACTTGAAGAACATTTTCATAATTTTAGTCGAATCGGTTTTGAAATCGACGGTATCAGGCCGATCCGATTACCTGTCAGATTCATCCCAAAAACGTGAGAATAACGTCGATCCAAGACCGAAAAAATAATTGTTTAGCACGTAATCAGTAATTGCAAATGCTTCACAGAACGAGATCTCGAGATATCATTTTAAAGTTCTTACAAGAGATTTTTGATGTTCCGTCTCATGAAATAGTCTATTAGTCGTTACTTTATACGATTTCATTTATTTCGCTTCACCCCGAATCAAAAGAAATATCCGTGTCTGCTAAAACTTCGCTGAAATCGCGCGATTTTCTTTCATCGAGCGAATTGACCGCGCGCGTAATTCCCCGGGATTTTGCAGAAATTCGCAGAAATTTCTTGCAAGAGATTGGAATCTCTCTTCTCAATGGAGCAATCCTGAATTGTTTTAATGCTCGTTAACGGGCGACATGTCGATTCGCGGGCTCAATTAAATCCGCGTTAACTCAAATTGACACAGGTCGTTTGACAAAACGTAGAACGTGTCATTCCGATGTCAGATGAATAACGTGTGCCGGCTCGACAATAATTTATGTTATCGTAGGGGGAACGCCCGCACGCCCGAATCCTGATCCTGGCGCAAGAGTTATAGACTAATTAAATCGGTGACGGAACGTGTTAGTGCTTTCACTGAATGGACGCGGCTAATTACCAGTTTACGACGAACCAATGGCACAGCAGGCGATTTGTCGGTTCCCTTCTAATTGCACGCATCAACGTTTTGTTGTCGGCTTGCAATTCCGCTGGGTGCAGGTAGAACTGCGATTGATTAAGCGCCAACACTTCAAAACAATACGACTTCTTGCCGCTGGCGGTGGACAGCGGTGCTCGGCGACCGTTCGATCTCGCCCGATTAAAAATTATTTGTAGCTTAAAAGTATTTCCATACGCGACGTACTTATCGAATTAAATTTACATATAGAAAGATTTTGTACAGTATTTTGTGATATTTTCTATTTTCTTCATAATTTTTAGTCTCTACCACAGACGCTAACTGTGCTTCTTTTCAAAGTGTGACCTTTTTTATCCCCTGTTCTCCAGATTGGTCGTTGATCAGCCGCGCTGACAAACTTACGAAATTGCCGCGCAAAAGTGTCGATTTTTCCAAAAGACAGAATTAGGAGGCACTCGGCTGGCGACGGGCCAGGCAACCAAGTTTCCAATATGCAATTCCGCTTTATTTCCGGATCGTTTGGCGCGCCCGCGCATTCGTGCGAGGGCTAATGTAATGGAAATGCTGTAAGCCCTCTATGTTCTATGCATATTATTGTGCCACTTCCACGCCGCGTCGCAATGCTAATAATTGTTATGGCCCGATAGAGTCCAATTCTAAAAGCGGGCGGAGCGGGTCAACACCGGCCTCACCGCGATTTGGCATTGAATAAATTGCAACTGTTTTTCCGCCTCCGTGACTCTTTTCAGCTAACCGATCGGCAGTACTCGACGGGATCTGGCTGTGCAATATCGATTTCGATTCATTCGATGGGACTGGCAACCTAAACTGATTCGACTTTGAAGCCCGCGTTTACGCATCGATTCGAGTTCTCTGTTCCCGCACTGCGATAGCTCGGCTATTGCCCGAAAGACCGATTACAATTGATTTTTTTTAGCTCATCTCTAACTGAAAAATACTTGGATCGGCTGCTATTGACTTAATTTCGCCTATATACAACCGAATTTCTTTTTCAGTCATTGGACATTTTGATTAAATTTGAAGAGTTAATTTGAAGTGCTTCATACAGCATACCAATTAAATATTAGTATTATCTCGAGAGCATTAAAAATTATCTTAAAAAATAAAAGCGCACACACACACATGCAAATAAATTATATTTTATTCGTAAATATATAAACCCAAATTCTTTCGATAAAGCATTACACGAAGATTTAATTATTCTTTCATTGATATTCTAAGCGCATCAAATGCTAATTACGCGAGTTAATAAGGGACCTGCGCGCAGGGAGATTTTTCGTTAAATCGCAGTACAAAATGGGACGCCTCTCTTTATTAATCCTGTCGGGAGTAACGATAACGTTCCTCGCGCGAAGTGTTCTCAAGTTAGGTCGATAGCGTCGTTAAAATTTGAAACGCAAATGAGAAACTCTCCTCGCCTCGATAACGTCAAAATCCCGGCAAAAATCACTTGGCGCGGCGCGCTGATGTTTTCGCGCGGCAAAGGCCACGATTTTATTTCCTCGAGCCAGAGCTTACTTTGCAGACGTTTCCGTAAGGCGCGGTCATTCCGCCTCTCGCGCGCAGCGCCGTCATGTAAACGAAGATATTCCCCGTCGTAACAAGCTGTAACTAAATGCGTAAGGCGAAGGCGTCTTACACACCGCCCGCCGTCGGCCCGGTTTGGGCTCGGCCATTGGTTTAACGATCGCGTAAAAGTTAAAACAGTAAGTGCCTCTTAAAAGCGCTTTTCCACCGTGGTTTCAAACGGCACACATCACCGTATTTTATATCCTGTTTCCACTCCCGCTTTCCTCTTACCTTAAGTTTTCCCCAATATTCTATGCGCCTTGCGAAGTTGCGGCCGTTTAGCATTCTTAATGTCAGCTCTCTTTAGCTTTCGTCGGAAATTTCAGGAAAAATTTCAATGAATTACCTCCGTGCGATGTAATTACATATTTATTCATAAATTTCGAGAAATTCTCTGTGTGAAAGACAGCTCACTGTTTTCACCCTAACATATAAATTTTATCAATGAGATCGAATATTAGTCTGCGAAAATCGCTGCGTCTGAAAAGGAAAAGGAAAGTTACCAAGCGTCATCCTTGGCCTTTCGTCGCTAAATTGTAGTCGGAAAAGGGTGGAGAAAAATGCTAGAAAAGGCAAGAAGCAAGAACTGGCGATGTGCCATAGCGATTTATTTATTTCTCCCTGTGCAAACCCTGAGAAAGCTGGGGTAAGCGCCTAGACAAACAAGGGGACAAAAACATTTTATTACGCGATTAAGCTCGATGATGACAATATTTTAAGAGGCACTAAAGAGTTTGTCAAACGCAGCTTCCGCAGTCGGCGTATTGATCGATTAGCGGAAAATACTATTAAAACGTTGCGGAGCACGTTATCGCGCTTCTGCGTGAAGTGATTTGATATATTGAATTGATTTTATATTTTTCTGTTTACTATGCAATTATCAGTTTCCTATCATAGACGTATTCCTTAATTCGAATTTTCAAACTCGCGGAAAATCGGTGATGGTAAACACGGAACGAGCACAGGCTGTAAAGACTCCGGGTGTTCATGAAACATTTATGCGATCATAAAGACAGTTCATAAAGTTTATACGCGCAGATGTAGTCGCTAAACTATCGCACGTAGACCCTCCCCGCAACACGGTGTGACCGGAATGTCCGCAAAGAGACCGCGCCGTATCGGCGTTTTTACAACTGGAAAAACTATTATCCTGCCGCGTTTTACGCCACCAGCGCCAGCGGATCGTGTAAACTGGCATTACATCTTTTATTATATGTTACATATATTATTCCTGTGTCCGCGAAAGAAATGATACCAGCTGGCACCTTGTATTTGACATACTTCTACTCTATCTCGCAACACGCTATCTGATATTTTTTCAAATAAGCAAGCACACGTCATTTATTCGAAATGGACATAACATTGTTGTGATAAAAATGTGATAAAAATGAGATAAAAGGAATTCCGTGAAATGTTAGCGAAAATTTTGTCTTTTCAGATGAATTTAGATGAACGTCAAAGGAAAATGAATTGGTCTTATAAAGCTCGTCGAAACGGGCGTTTATAGTCCGCGATATTCCAATAATATAAATCCTCTTTGTTATCAGGACAAATTTAGTGGAGGATATTATCGAACGTCGATTATCACGATAACATCGTGACGGTACCGGCCGGGTATCGAGTGTGGATTCTGTTCATTGGGAGCGAAAGGTCCCACGTGGACCGCGTAATACGACTATTTGTTACGTAAACATTATTTATTGGCCGACGATCCTTCGAGAGAACGATTTGTTACCGTTGCGCCAATCGAGTTCAATGATCTGGTTATACAATTGACGTCTCGTCGGAAAATAAATAGATAGCGTAGAATAAATTCTGGTTATCAAGAAACACCTTTCGATCTTTGAAACTTACGTTTGAATAATTTCTTATTTTAAATAACATGCCCTTTACTAAATTATTTTAAGATCAATTTAATTCAGAATATTGTGATCAATTTCAATTCAGAATATTATGACCTACATCCTCAACTCACTTTTATCAAGAAATGCGTACATTTATTTTTGAGGTTCTCATATAGTATATGTAACTTTAAAATAGGTGCTTAAAAACGCATTTATCGATAAAAATGAGTTCAGAATATGGGCCTATGTATTTATATCGCGTTAATTTTAATAAATTTAGTAAAAGTGCTGAATATTAACTTAATGATTTCTTGCAGTGAAAAAAGAATATAGGCGAACGAATGACGTTCAATTCTATGTTATATATGGTATATATTATCGTATATAACAAGATTAAAATTAAATTCATTAAAAATGAATTAAATACAGTAAAAATTGCAAAAAATATGAAAAAATGTGCTTGGAAGAGAGCAAAATGGAAAGAACACATGGAGACATACTTAATAGAAAAGCTTTTGAAATAGATTGTCAAAGGATCTCATTTACCGGCACACCGACCACACATACGGGCACTAACTGAACTAAAGAGAGACAGAAAAATAGAAAGAAAGAAATAACGCAAAAGTACGTGTAAACCACGTGAAAATAAAGCCAAGGAGAACGAATTCAGTCATTTTCTCTTGTCCCACGACGTAATTGGAAACAGACC
This sequence comes from Solenopsis fugax, assembly GCA_003595255.1. Taxonomy (NCBI): domain Eukaryota; kingdom Metazoa; phylum Arthropoda; class Insecta; order Hymenoptera; family Formicidae; genus Solenopsis; species Solenopsis fugax. The sequence goes on from QKQZ01042065.1 coordinate 42,387, forward strand.
CGAAGATCGTCCAATGTATCAACAGCCCGCCGGATAACCGGGCGTTCCCTTTCGCTTATCGGATAATTACGAGGATGGGTTCTTCTAGCTGTGGATTGGAATGAAAGCTGGGTTACTGTCGGAACGAGGCTTCGGACGAGGATGAGGGCAGCGGTGCGGTGAGAGGAAGGGGGCCGGTGCGGGAGGTAGAAGAAGAAGTCGTTACAAAAAGTCAAGTCGGATCAGGCCGAGGGTTGCACGATCGTGCAGGGGATGAAGGCGTTAGATTAGCGTGATCTCTAGTGATAACGTTCTGCCCCACTCTCTCTCTTCTCTCTCCTCGACCTATCCTCTCCTCTCTGCCACCCATCCGCTAACTTACAGCCACCCTATCGCACGCTCCTCTCTCGTGCCAACATCATCTCGGGGTCGTCCGGTCGATTCCAGCGGACAGCATCTTAGCACGTTGTTACCGTGCAATTACTGACCCTCTAACGAGGAGGGTTGCGCGAATGCAACTTTTGAAAATCTCCTATTAGAAATAACGGCCCCTGAGCGAGCGTACGTGTCCTGAGCACCTTGGCAAATTGGGATCTGCGCAGACCCTCGAAATGAATCGACTGTGAATCTCGGCTTCCGCCACGAATGCGATATTAATGTTCATATGGGAAAAAATTGCGCTTGTCGACTTTGCTAATCAAGACTTATGAAGTTATGAAGTAAGTGAAGTTTAACTGTAAGTTGAATTGTGTATGTGGATAATGAAAGATGTTTGTAGACGAATTTGTATAGATTTTTGTCTTTCTTCCAAGTGGAAATGTATCACGTAAGTATAGATATATTAAGATCATAAATATAAACCAGACAGAATTAATTAGACAGTAATTATTATTAGCTCTAACACGGCTAAATCTATTCATCGTACTTTCTAACGAAGCAAAACAGTGAGGAAACACTGGTCATAATACAATTAAAGCGTTCATTGTGGTAGGTTAATGCGATTCATAATCACTTCGAGATTGTTGTGTTGTGTCTGTACCATCGAAGGTCAGAGATAAAGTACGTCTGTATTTGTCTAATTAACCGCGGTTGTATCATCGATTGCCATTTCCAGCACAATTACGGCGTTGCGACTTTGCAACCGCACTGAACTTTGCTCCACAATCGTACACGTAGCGGAAACGCACTATAATTAGTTTCTGATACGATCAAAAATAGTCAAATTATTGCGTTTTATTGAAAAAGAATTTATATCTTCGAAATGAAAGAAAAGCCCATGGCCTTGAAAAAAAAACTCTTGAAAAGAATAAATTGTATCATCTTGTAACAATAAAAGCGTGTATTTTAATTTTGACAGAATATTTTTTTGTCACGATATAGCTTGTCAAAAAAAGTACCTATAATGCTTCACTTGATTACGTCAAACGCGTAATGTATAACAAGTTAGAAGCGCGAATGTTAGTTGTTCAACTTTATAACTACGCTGCACGTCTCGACAAACCTAAACTTGTTGTGCAGTTAATCGTTACATAGGCTGCAAAGTAGCATCGTCAATTCTCAACGGCAATTCTTTGAAAGTCGTCAAGAGGAGTAAAACCAAGCAACGCGAGGCGCGTAGGAGACAATCGGAAAGACAAGAAGAAGTTCTGGCAGAAAGAAAAATAAGAGTGGGAGGGGAGGAGAGATGGGAAAAGATCTTGGTAATGGTTGCCGACCGACGGTCAATTTAGACTTCAAAGGGTTGTCCGATATAAAGGATATATAAGAGAGGGTATGGCCTCTTACATCTCCAAGAGCGAATTCCGTCTCGGAGAGAGAAGGAGAGCAAGAGGGAGTGAGCGATGCCTAAGACCTGCGTATGTAGAGAGAAAGAAAGGGAGCGAACGCGTTCCATTATTTCCCAATAAATTTCCAACGCGAGGAACGTCTCTCGCTCTCGCCTTTCCGGCGCAAGCGGCTACCCACTCCTTTTCTCCGTTTCACGTGCACGTGCGAATCCGGTCCGAAGTTTTAAAGTGGTTTTAAAGTGTCATCGCACACTCTCGAGAGTGGACGACGCAAGTCCACTCGGCTCATTTCATCCGTTGTATCGGTAAACTATAACGAGACAAATGGATGTAGGGGAGGCATGCCCTCGCCCACACTTACGCCAGTTCACATCCGCTCAGCTAGATCTCTTTCCTCTCTTCTTCTTCTTCGGTGTACTTTCTCTGCTTTTTGTTCTTCCGCTCGAGCTCTATCTTTCTCTAACGCGATCGCTTTCGTCTCTCACTCGTTCCTCGTAAGCGTCGTTCCTTCTCCCAGCACGAGGAAGAGAGAGGTACGGGGTCTGGAAGAGAGAATCAAAGTTGTAACTGCATGTGCCCCCCCTCCTCCTCCCCCAGGACCATTCTCTCTCCTCGCCATCCCTTATTCCCCGACCCCTCATGAACACGTACTTTAGCCAAAGTTGCCTCGCCTCGTCGCGATAGATATAAATGAACTTGGTACTTTCAATCGTTTCCAGTTCTTTTCCCGGGTCTGCTCCGGACTAGAGCGCGTAAAGCCGCTTTCGGTACGTTCGTCTTTCGATACACTCGCGAAACCCGATACTTTACTCGAATAAATAAGCAAACGCTTCGCCATATGTTAGGATGAACGTTTTTCGTACGTCTCTTCGAGTGTATCTCGGATCCAATTGTGCTTCGATACTCATTTATAAAGTAAGAAAAACTTTTAATAATACTTTTGTATCCACATATAAGTATACTATATTTATATCGCAAATTTGTTGAGCCCAAGTGACTTTTGCCATATTTTCGATTTATGGCTTATCGCGTGGATGATGTATTAACGTATCGATTCAGAGTATAATGCTCTATATGATTTTCCAGATAATATCCTATTGTATGTACGTTACAGTTCCACCTGCACGTTCTCGGCTCTGTTGCCGAGGTCTATAGGTTACACATGTTTCATCGCATTGAATTACATTGAGTGATCAAAGCAATTAGCGAAACGCGCGGCAACGCTGATTGAACATTCGCATCAATCAAATCACGAAACAAATTTAACGATTTCCCTTTCTGATTTTCATTCTTTGGCACTCTGTGCCGCGCGCGCGATGACAGACCTCCAGATAAATCAACCCCCAGATAGATCAATGTGTGTATGTGTGTCGAAGGGAGAATACGTTTTTTGGTTACAACGCGTCGAGCGTGTAATGAACAAATATAATACGGTTTTCAAGCGTTTCGCTTGTACGGCGATAATAATAATAATAATAAAAAAGAAAAACAGTAACAAATAGAGTATATGTAAGAGATAAAGAAACGGCGATAATGGTATAGACATATTCTAAGAGATGGCGTTACGAGTACCGCAGAAGAAGAGTTAAAGGGCTAAGGTAGTATAGATATAAAAGGCTTATATCCTCATTAAATACAAAGGTTTTTATCTTTTGTATTTCACCAGCAGTCATTAGATTCATAAACTTTAAAAAAATGTAATAAACGTTCTAAAACTTGTTAACTTTGTTAAACTTGACGATAATATGAGTTTGATTTCATTGTTACTTGTAATTTCTTTTCCTTAATAAAAAGTGATTTACAGAACCGATCGTGTATTATTTTAGCGATTGTAGTTATTAAATATTAAATCAATAAAATGGTCACAGAAAACACTGTTAAAAAAAAAAGAAAAAAAAACCCGAGTGAACGACATTCGAGGAAATCCGGTTACGAAGGTACTCGAGGCAAATTCCCGCATCGTCCTCGGCCACAACGTGGTCAACTCTTGGAAACTTTCAATTTTAACAACAATCGCGAAGCGATTTTACAGCGCCGCAAACGGCTTTGCATTTCTTGGTGATGGTAACGCGCGCTCACCGTGCTCCCCTTTTTCGCGAGCACATCGCATCCCGAGAAGTCCAATTCCATCCCGTTACAATCTCTCGGGAGATAGAACTATATCTCGACGTATTCACGTGCCCCGGGTCTTAGGAGCCTCCGCGCTTGGCCGGTCGTCTTATATCATTTCGGAATTTCCCAAACGACGCGAACCGCATCGTTTTGTGCAGTACGGAAAATCGCACGTAATATCGTATATCGCAATAAAGACTTTCAATCTGTTGGTACACGTCTCAAAGTTGGAAAGCTGCTTATATTCAGTCGCAAATTCTTATTTACTTCCCCGTAAATACGGTAACTTTCGTCTTCTCATCTCTCTTCCACGATAACAATGTTCTTACGCAAACATTAAAATAAATTTCTTCAGAAAATTACTTTTCTAAAGCGCCTCATAAATAGTACCTCCGCGTCTCCGTGCTGAAAGAAAGTGGGGAAACACTTTTTTGATTCCGCGGATTTGTGTCACGCGATTTTGCCAAGTTCATTTTATAAAGAATTGGGTCATATTTACCGTAACAATGTTGCGTTTCCACGCAATCTTTTTTAATAGCGAGACAGACACACGTACATACGAGCGCGTATGCACATAGATTGCGACGGTTCGGTATTGTGTTGTGTGCCGGTGCATGTATATCCTGTAACAGGTAACATGGACAAGCAATGTAAATTCTCTCGCGCTTCATCATCGTACTATCGTCCATATGGCACGATACCCAGAAAAAAAAATGAATACATATTTGGCAATTTCCAGCTTGCGGGCGGCTATGCAGGACGAAGCCGAAAATAGCAGTGGAATAGAGAGCAAATATTTTGCTTGCAGGGCGTGAATTTCGTTTTATAGGAGGCGGTGAGGAGCAGAGTTTTTCGCAGTCATATACGGCACGTCATGGGTATGCACATATGCCTACGAGTTTGCTTTTATTAAAAAGTGAAGTCGAGGGGCGGGCATCTCTATCATTCAAATGGACTTTAACGAATAGTCTCGCCGTCGGTTTTTAATCCAAACAGTCAGGCACGCTCTCTCTCTCTCTCTCTCTCTCTCTCTCTCTCTCTGCCTAAAAAGGAAAAACGGAAAAAAAAAGATTTCGGCAGACATCGATGGCACGTAAAACGCGAACGGGAAAAAAATCGTCGGCTTACCAGTATCCCGCCACACGCTCGGGGATCGGCCGTCATAATTTCTCGATCATTTTTCACATCCGCAATCAAACAAAAGCTTCCGAATTACGTATGCGATAGAAAACGATAAATGATTCGATTGAGCAATCGAAAGGATTGAGAGAGAAAAGGCTCCCACTGTCTTCATAAAACAAACGTATCGACGGCGGAGGAGATTCACAAGATGAAACGATGAGGATTTGCAGTGTGCATTTCGGTTGCACGCTGAGTCCAGGATTTTGGGAATGAGAAAAGGGAGAGGGGGGCGACAGATGCGCTGTCGCTGCAGGCACCCCCGCGAATCGAAATGAACTTGGGGTTGCTCGTCTCTCTCGCACGTGTTTCGCTCTTCCTTGATCCTTTCGTCGTTCTATTCTGTTTCCTCCTTCCAACGCATGTTGCTCTGTTTCCATCTCTTTTATCCCGCTCGTCTCCTCTTCTTTCCGCTGACTCTCTCTCCCTTCCTCCTTCACTCTCTCTCTCTCTCTCTCTCTCACTATCTTTGTCTACCTTCGCCCTTCCGCAGTTCGCGACTCTGCCAGCCCTGCGTTCGTACACGGCTGCCTAATATATGGCTCCTTGTAATTGCTCCGCGATAAATTAATACGATTTCGCACGCATGTGCCGCACGATATATATGCCCATTGTTTCGGGTGGCAGCGAGTACCCTCGAGGAACGAGAAAGGATACGAGAACTTACATACGCAGTATCTCAGGATAGTTACCCGGCGCACCGGGGATGATGCTTCTCCTTTTTTCCGTATGTCGATCTTGAAGAAGAGAAACACCTGCTCTCGTGCCTGGTCGCGATCCGGAACGCAGCGCCAAGAGATGCGGTTTACGAGAACAATGAGCTTCAGTAATTTATCGCCCGCTATATAGACGTCCGCCCACGGTCAGCCGAAATCCTTGCGCGGTACGTAAAATATATTCTAAAGTCCGAGAGATCTTCTTCACGAACGCGCGCAGTCTGACGGGTTGTTATAAATAATACCATCAATTACCGCGTTACCATTGGCTTAAAGGTCTTACGAGCGAGTTTCGTATGTTCTTAAAGGAAAAAAAAAAAAAATCTGGCGGAAAGTGACGTGCGAGCTATTGTGCGGAAGTAACGTGAGAGATCGATGATACGCGCCTATCGTTAGAAAAATACGTTAAAAGCATAGGAGTAAACTAACCGTGAACGAAATAATTCTAACGACGGCATAGGGGAATTTATACATCGATGAAGGGGGAAATGGTAGCATAGGCTAATAGACAAGATGTGTGAAAATAGGCATCATTACGCGCGATAGGGAAAATGAGCAGGCGCACGTGCGTGAGCAACGGCGATTACCAACATATGCATAGTTTAATGGTGGGTTTTAACAAAAATTATCGGGCAGATAATTCCATGCGACCGGCGGGTTAGCATTAATTATTCTGGTACCTGCGCCGAGCTTCGTTGAACTAGTAAATTGAAGGCATAAATTAAAAAATAACAGTTTAGTTGTGCCAGCCATATGTGACGTGAGTGGATGTAACGTATGGCCGGCGGCTCTATTATCACAATTACACATACGGATTTAAACCGCGCAAAGGCATTAACATAAATTCTCACAACGAGTGGCAAATCATCCTGTCAATAGTAAAAAGCATTAATGATCCTCGTTATTATAACGTTAGTTTCACATGTAATCGATATTCTTTTACGATTAGAGGAAAATAAAAAAAAAACTTTGTTTTTCGACACATTTCCCTATATATTATTATACATAAATTATTCTATCGCTGATAAATTTAGTATACATTATGCAAATAGTAAAATCAATCCTGATTATGATATTCATTTTAATCTTCTGCTATACTTTTCCATTATCTTTTTAAATAATTGTGTTTTTTTTTTAATGCAAAGATCATGTAGTATAAAGTAAAATTTATCTGTTCTTCAAGGGAACGCTGAACTACTAATGCTAAAGATTAATGTGTACAATAATACCTGGATATCCTAAAATATTATTTTCATCTAAAAAAAAGTCGCAATTACATTACACTTTCATTTCTCCAGCATTCCGCTCGATTCATTCAAAAGTATATTCCCGAATTTTGTTTGTTATCGTGGAAACTGTGTACGGAGCCAAATATCGAGAATGATTTCATAGGTCGGAGAGTGTATTATACGTTCGCGGTGTCACGCGATAAAAGTAACGGATATGGTAATTTAGTTCGTTAATGAACTCCTAGTTGGCAACCTCGCGTTCTTGCTCGTGAGAGACTGGAGCCAACTGGGAAGATACATTATCCCTGAAAATTGGAATACCACGAACTCCAGGAACATCGCGCTGATTCTATACTGCAGGAAAGATAAAGAGACGGAGAGATAAACTCGCGCGTAAAAGAGATGAGGTTGTCGCGTGATCCGATAAGGTTATAAAAAAAAATAAACAATAAAAAAGCGAATGAGAGAAATAACCTTGCAAAAATGTTTGCACTTGATACTTGTAATGGAATTATATTTTCGATGATATTTTTATGGTGCTGGAGTGTTCAAAATCGAAAGATATACATATCTTTGAGTTTGGAGACATATGTATATTATAAATTTTAGTTAATAAAAATATCTAAGACAATTAATCGAGCTTCAAATAAAATTCTTGCCAAAATTAAAATCTTTTTTCTTAGAGAATTTCATCAAGAAAATTCTGTTTCTCGCCGACATCGATACTCTCAAATAAGTTTAGCATGTCCTATATTTTATAACAACGGGGAAAAAAGCTTTCAGCATTTTACCAATGATTACTAGGCCACGTGTGCGTTCGCCACGCGCATTTTCGCAGAAATTATTGATATCCTCGCGCGAATACCGTAAGCACGTGTGTTCGACCTGCGCGACCAATAAATATCGATAATACCGCGGCATTATGGCAATAAACGCAAAATATAAATAGAAATTTAGCGCGGGCCAATGGCGTGGTTTGGGCATCGGCGGCTGCCGGTGGAGAGTAAGAGGACACTGTAAAACCGGCTTATTATAAATTGATCTAATCTATATGCATTAAAAGCGTGTTCCGATACGCGTACTCGCTCACCGTGGCCGCAGCCGATATCGCATTTTGATAATGCGGCCAGATATTCAAATTAGGCAAGTTTATCAGATTTACCAGAGTGTCGCCACGGGATCGCCGATATGATAATATGAATCCTGGACTCGCGGCCGTATATTGTTGCAACGTTTTTTATTAACGTTCACCGTTGTTCTCGCGTTACATTATGTTTGGATTACTTCTCTCATTTATTTATCTACTTACGGATTAGTTCCATGCACATTTATCTAAGAGATAATTGCAGGCTCTTGAACAAATTATAACGTGTATGATACGGAAGCGTTGAAAGTTATTAAGTGACTAATTTAATGTAGATTAGAAAATTTATTTCATGGACACTTTTATATGTCTTAATCTCATTACTCTTACATCAGTCATTTATTTGAGCTCTTGAATCTACAAATATATCTATACAATATTATTTCAATCTCGAATGAGAACATATACAAAGAGAGACGTTAAATCATATAAAAGATATCAAAACCTAAAAGAGAATATCTTTCGATTGATATATTTAGGTGACAGAATCTGAATCTTCATATAAAATTACGCGAAATCAAGCGTCTTTTGCACACCTATTCAAATAGAATTACAAATTTGAGCCAAATCTATCCTCTCGGGCGCGAGAAGTCAAACATCAACAGCCAGCGGAACGAAGAGGAGAAAAAGGAAAGCGGCGAAACGGGTATAATATCCAACACAGGTGTCCGATACTCGCGTAAATGATTCACCGGTCGCTACCGTTCGCGCGAATAAATTCATTCGCTTCGAAGCTCGGCTCGGCGAGGGCGAAAGAGATGGAGTCAGGTAGCCAGAGATGTGGAAGAGGCCGCAAGAGGGATGAAAGGGGTGAAAGGGAGCAAAAGTGAGAGCGAGAGAGGGGGAGAGAGAGAGAGAGAAAGGAATTGCTGGGAAGCTCGCTCGTTCCGAGGGCAAAAGCTAACGCGAGTTACGGTACGGCGAAAAGTTCGGAGCCGAGGCTGCGGCTAAAGCGATTCATGCGACGTACCGTCAAGGAATTCGCGATTTCTCGCCCGTATACGAGGCGCGCCTGAAGGCGCCACAAGCGAGAAGGTTCAGCCCAGCGCGGCGGGATATCGCATTAAGATAAATACATAAGCACGCGGTCGTGTGTGCCGACGTTGTGAAATGTGTAATCGTCAAAAGAAAAGTCGGTACGCGCTCCCTCATGGAATATTATCGTGGCTTGAGCGGCTCGTACGGAGCATTGCCCGAAATTCCCTGACGAATTTTACAATCGAGCTCTCAGCGAATCTTAGAAAAAGAGACAAACGAGTTTTTCCTCTCATCTACTGATTCGACATGAAGCGATATAATGCTGTTAATTTCAAAATGATATAAACACGTTTTATACTCAACTCGCGTGATTTCGTGTAATAGCACATAGAAAAAAATGACTATTAAATCAACAATTCATTGTTTCATATAAGCAAGAATATAAAATCTTAGAAGAATTTGATAATCTTGATCAGACATAATTTGCTTACATGAAGAACCAAAATTTCTTTATGTTAGCAAATTATGTTAGTATCTCTTTGAGATTATAAATACTTCCAAGGAGATTTTATATTCTTGCTTATATATGAAACAATAAATTGTTGATTTGATACTAGTTTTTTTTCTGTGCATGATTTGCCGCTCGTAAGTAATCATAATCACTCAAAAATTTTCCATATAGAACTTGCATGTTAAAAAACTACATCGATTTTTGAGAGAATATCTATTATATAATAGTATTAATATTATTAGCAATGTAAACTTAAATACTTGATTCAATATCAATTTTTTCATTTAAATATATGTGTACTCTTGATACAAAAAAAAAGTGATATGAAACATAATTTGGTAATACATGAAATATTAAAAAATAAATTCTTTGTATAGAAATTTCTACTATTAAACCGATACACTCTTTGTGGACACAGGAAAGCTGTCGAAATCTTCACATATAAAGTAAAGGAAATTGAAGTAGACATTCCAGGAAATTAATACGGAATGCTTTATGTAAAGAGAATGGAATATTTTTATTAACTGTTTGTATCTCTTATAAGGTGCGAATTTGCGTGTGGCTTTCGACAATGGGTGCATGCCCGGTCATATATAAACTTCTAGAAGGGGAATCGAAGGGTTATGCCGACAAGCGACCGGTACGGTGGATTATCCGAAGAGCAGTGGCCGGATAGGATCATAAATTATGATGGGAATTTGTTCGTTCGTTCTATAATCCCCGGTAGCGAAGTGCGCGAAAAAATAAAAAAGGAGAAACACATAGCTGGAAATCGCGCTTTTGTCGTAGTTACATCGGGCGGATGACCTTTAAACTCTTGTCTATGGGAATCGAAAGTTCTTGCTTTGCAGTTAATCGAATATTGCTTATTTTATTATTTCGCGCTTTTAAATTATTTAAAAAAAAAATGTCATTTGCCCAATCGTTAGACATTTTCGAGCAAACGTACATGTGACATGTGTTTTCATTTTATAAATTTCTATGTTTTAGAAAACTAGAAATGTGAAAAGTGGAAAAAATTATAAACTGTCGATTTATTTCGATACGTAAAAGATTAATTTCATTTTAAAAGCGGCATTCAAAATTTATTAGTTAAGCATACAAGATCTAATTATGTTAAGAGGTCACTGTACGATGAAATTTTTATTTCAGTAAGTCACATCTCAATGAATGTACTGCGAATTATTCGATATTCCGGTTTGAACAGGATATCTCTAGTATCCTTTTCCGAGATATTCAATCACGACATTGATGAATCCGGCTTTATCGTATAATAATGTAAGCTGCATGAATGAAAGCCACGATGTATCGTAAATATTGTTCGGGAATGAATCACTCGGGATTATCGCCTTGAAAATTCGTTTACAAAGCCTCTTCTTCGCTGCGGAACGCCGCGTAGGTAATTTTACCGAGATTGAATTGGCTTTATATCCCGAGACTGAAATATGAGTCTGCGTCGTGTGAAATAAGAGCCGATTAGATTGAAAGAATATCTCTCTTGATATCTTCTTATACTCGGCGTCAGAATTCCTTTACTAACTCTTTCTCTCGAGCTAGTGTTGGAATGAATCACGCAATGTAAGCAAAATACAAATATATTACATCTTGAAGTTTTTTATATACTCGCTGATACTTTACGAATATTTTCTGTATAAGTTATGAGAATAAGAATATCTGCGAAATCAATATCTGCAAATACTCGGCAAATTGCACGATGTACATAATTAAAAGTTGCATAAATTTGTTGTGAAACAATTATAATACACACGAGAGAAGTCTAGTATCTATCTAAAAAATTTCATTCATTAATATTTTGTTATAGCTTTAATAGGTACATGTGCCCGAGCGATGGTTACATGTATGCCAGCCAAAATGAAAATACGTGAGTCATACAAGCTTCATTGGAAGTCAGAGTAACAATCGACGTGTTACTGCAGATACTCATCGATATCAGTCCACGGTGATTCAACTTGGTAATAAATTGTTGATTAACGATTCCATCAGTAGTGACTGAAGAGTATGCGAGGAGAAGGAAATAGTGGAAATCCCGCGACAAGGATCAATAAAAATAAAACAAGCACGGTAAACTGGCACCGCAGTTTTACGCAATGCCATTTGCGTTCGACATGTTAATTACCGGCACGGTCTCATTAATCCTCCCAGAACCAACATTTTGTCTCCCTCAACTCGCTTCGCTGAACCTCATTCGACATTGGCTATCTTTGACATAAACAAACAGGATGCTAAGAGAGATACAAAACAAAGAAAATTGCAACTTATGAAAAAAGTGTAATAAGTGTAATATTATTGATAATAAATGCATAAAATATTTACAAAAACTGCCAGCAGAGCCAATACTTTATTTTATATGTAATTACTATGAAAATATTCATTTCGTTATTTAAATATATCACATTTTATTTATTTAATTACATTCATAGATATACATTTTAAAACGTAAAATGTATATCTATGAATGTAATTAAATAAATAACGAATTTGTAATCAAAACAAAAAATCAATATAAATGAACTGATTTCACAAATTTATTTCTTAATCCAAACAAAATAAAAATATGAGCGATATGTCATTTTCCAAAATAACAGCAAAAATATTGAAACTAAATGATGGATAATAAATAACTAAAAAAAAATAACTAAGAAACAAATAACTAAAAAACAATTGCAATTATATTATGAGAATATAAAAATTATGCGTTTACAACGATGTATTTAGATATAAGAAAAATATAATAATTCGCTTATTGAAAATTGTTACATATTATGTTGATGTCTGTTTAATTATTTTTCATATCCTTCTCCGGATATAGAATTTCGTTAATATAGAAAAGCAGCGATGCACGTCGCAACACGTAAATACGCATTATTGATACCTCGACGGTATGCGGACTATTGAAATGCGTAGAATTTAGCATGGGAAACGGCAAACGAAGGGAAAATCGCGCAGGCATTCTCGTATCCGTATCCGTAGAAGAAAACGAGGTAGTAGTGGATAATCTCGATGCCGCTCGTTCTCATACATATTTATCCGCGACGTGTGTACACGGTGAATGCACCGACGATCCATATGCATGGTGCAACGACGGAACCGCGCGCATTCGAGGTGGCCTCTCGCAAAAGGGCCTCGGGAACGTTCAAACTCGGCGAAGTGTGGGTGGCCTCTTTTTTTCCGTTGGCCAATTTCACGCTTGGAATGTAAGGAAACTGCGAAAGAAAGGAGAGGAACGGGAAGAACAGCAAGGGCGCGGACCGGGCGAACCGACTACGATATTAATGATCGTTTTAAAAACTTATTTACGACAAAATTACTTCTGACGAGAGAGCGTTGTCTCGCGACACCGTAATTAGATTGAGTTCGCTATAACGCGCCCCCTCCTCTTCTCCCTCATCGCTGCTCTCTCTCTCTCTCTCTCTCTCGTCTCGTCTCCCCTCGAGGAGAGATCGAGGAGACCTGTAACAATCAAGAAACGCGACTCCGCCTTTGTACGTCTCAATTTGTTCAGTAAATGACGCACGCGTGTATCGTACGCATGTTGGGGGTATATCTTTATGTTAGATACATGAGTCTCTCGCTTGTTTCCGGGGGTTGTGATTTCGGTATGGGGAGACTGGTTACGCACAGTGATTTCCTATCCCTAATGACTTTTGTTTAGCGCACCCCATCGTATCGCGACGCCAAGCGCGATGTTGCCCATTGGGTTTCGTCTTTGTTCGGATTTGAATAAATCGTTCATGCAATACGTCCCTTCTCTCCTTCTCTCGTTATGAGATTTTAATAGTCATCGGGTAGCGGATTCGAGTTCCCCAAATATGATACTTCGCATTTCATATTTCCGAGGGGTGTATCAAAAATTAATAATTTACATAAGCCTATTGTTAGTCATATATCCATAAACGTAAAATTGTTAGTCGTACATCCATAAACATCCCCCGCTGTTGCAGAATTTATTGCGCGAAGAAGCAATTTATAAATTAGCGTCTGATTTGATTAGTGAATTAATGTAATGAAAATAGGATGCAGTGACATTCTTCAATCCGAAATAATTCGCATTGTTAATTTGTCGTTGTCGAAGTTTCCGATTTTACGATCGTTCCGCACAGTGAATCAGTATTTCGTCGAAATATATATCACCGTCAGATTAACATTGTAAAAATGCAAATAAATATCGCAGTTGGCGCGACCCCTGGCTGGACGGCACTAAAATCGATTCGGGGAGATGGTTACTGCACATGGCTTTCGGGCCATTTACCAATTACCGACGATTAGCCGCATAATATCTTCGCTAATAAAATTCTTAATTACAAATTGTGGATATGGGATATCGGCCCTTCTCTGGTTCGTGATACTGATTATCGCTCTAATAATTCGTTGTACCAACTGCAATCTACCAATATCGTTACTGCGTATGTATATCATTAGCCTCATAATTACCTATACCAAAAAGGGGGACGCGCTGCAATTTTCGATACTGCACTGCGCCACAGCACATTTTGCAGTTTTCCGCGTAGCCTGCCTTCGATATAATTCACGTATCACGGTGAGCGCATTTATTCATATTTTTTCGGCTGATAATGGCATTTGATATATGATTTACCTGTTTTACATTCGCGCTTTTCATACATTACGAGTGCTAATCTACCGTAATTTATAATAAAATATATTTTATGACTTTTGACCTACTATATTTTATGATCCATCATTTGAAATGCTGATCGGAAAGGTAGCATCGTCCATAAAACATTTAGGAATATATGAACTTTCTGGATTTGATTCCAATTTTGCATACTGATCTTTTAAAGTATTTAGTGAGCTGTTACTTTGAATAATAAACATAGATATAAATTGAACGTAACAGAAACGTTTCGCTCGTTACAAGATTTATGCGGAAGGAAATGTTTAATGTCTGTTCTTCCAAGAATTTTTATTCCCGTATGTTTAATAAAGAAAGTAATGTGCAATTGCGCATAAAATAACAATTGGAAGGTGACAGATCGCGGAATCAAATGGCCAATCTATTTAGGGTCAGTAACAATAAACTACTTTGTTGGGTCGTCCATCGAAAAGAACTACAAATCTGTTGTCGCACGCACGTGAATATCGAAATCAAAGGCAGTCACGCATGTGTAGTAACATCTGGTGTCTCGGACCATTTGCCGATTAGCGACGATCGGTTGCATAATATCTTCGTTAACGCTTTCGCTCGCGTCCCAGCCAACTCAATTATTAACGCTCGACGTAACTGTCGAGAATGTACGATTGCATTACGCAGAGGCCGGCATTTAGATTTGCATGGCTTTACGTCTGAAATTCCTAATCAGCCACCACGTGTACGAATATTTTTTCTTGGTCGTAAGAAAATTACGTTGTTTACATCAATAATAGTAATAATCAGAAACGAGAAAATCTAATTAACTAAAATACTACCGGCGATATTAGTGAAACATGTGATCCAAATCCTCTTAATTAGTCCTTTAATTGATCTTTTAATTAGCCTGATCGAAATCCTCTTAATCCTTGTATTAATAATTTATTAATTTTAATCCTTTTAGTATCTCGATATGTATAATATAATTGAAATTATTAAATTAATGCATACTACATATAACTAGCTTCGTTTTCATTAAAAATTTTCAATCTATTCTTGTCAAACACCATATGACATCTTTTAGCGCACATTAGTCGGTCAGCTGCTTGAGAAATTTTGTTTTATTTAACTTATTGTGTCGGCAAACGCGATACTCGCATCCACGAAACGAAAGGAAAGAATAGAGGGAACAATCGCCATTTAGGATATTTTCTGCTTAAATGATTAATAACGCTCATTATTCTTTTTGACGAAACCGATTTGAGCGGACATCGCGTGTTGTTCTCAGAGCTGAGACGATTTTCTGAGGTTTGTCCCCCGATTCGGAAAGGGGGGAACAGCGGTAAGTTTCGCCGATCGATTCCTTCGCCAGAAGCGAATAATTGCGCGCTTTGACGCATCCCATATGTCGAGCGTTCTGGCAGCAGCGCGACGGAACGTGCGAAATTCGGAGTGCCAGTTCGTCATTCTCTCTCTTTTTTTTTTTTTTTATTCCANCCAGGATCAGTAGCATCGTGCATATCGTTGTCGGGCGGCGAGACCGAAAGCGCGGTTGGCCGGCAATTTCGTAGCAAGTGGCCCGGTCCGTCGTTACGGCTGTGTTCATACGAGTGACGCGAACAATGCATCCGGAACCGGTTCGAACGCATCGCCGCATAGCGTTGCGCGCGACCGCGATGTTTGCAAAGGTCCTGCGAAAACTATATTTGCCCGGGGTAGAACGCCGGACCGCGATCTTCTTCGTAAAAATGAGAGTGTCCTGCTTTCGCGGCTAACCCATAATTTCGCCCGCAAACTCAATAGTTTTAATCTAAATGAGAAAAAATGTATGAGAATTCGCGGACTGGAAATATGCACGCGTATGTTCATTTTGGAAAAATTCGGTACTTCGTGTCTCGCAAAAAGAAGTATATTTTTGCAAGCGTCGTTTCAACTGCGAACGCTGGAGCTCCGCAGAAGCTCATTATTCTTCGTTTGCTGCGTGTGTTTAGGATGACTTAAACATAGATCTTCTGAACGAAAATTTGCCGCCTGGTTGAGTTTAAGAGGTTTCTTTGTAAAACGGAGATTAGAAATGAAGATCTATGCAGATAATGTAACATCAGGGTGCGATGGAGTGGGGAAGGAAGATATTTCGCTCTACCTCTAGCTATTTATGAACGCACGTGCGTACGTGTACGCATGACAGTAAAAATAATATCATAGCCCGGCAGATGTCACCTGCCAGGGCACTTGCGCGCACGACAACTACATCTGGGCGATGAAAAAATGCGATGTCCTACTTGTGAAAAAAATCATGGTTGCACACTTTTCCCCTGTCTCTGTTTAAATATCGCGCCGCGCTGCGATTTTAATTAGAGAGCCGCAAGCATCGACGACATTTATGCTGATCTAATGGTGCATTGAATTTAATAACTGCAATTAATAATAACTTTAATCGTTTATTGCAAATAAACAAACAGTTTAATTAATCGCGATTATATCTATGACATTAACGATAAATCTCACGAGACTAGAATTAGTAATGGCAAATTAGATGCACGTTACGCGAGCAAATACATTGCGTTTAAGAATAAAATCTATAGACAGCTAAACGCGTGTGTACACTGAAAAAAGTCTAGTTGTTACTACCAAATGTATAGTGAAATAGTATCAATTAAATATTTTGGCAATATAACCAAAAATAAATTTATTTTACTAAATGTTTAGTAAATATTATCAAATCTGATATAAGTTACTAAATATTTAGAAAAGTAAAATTATTTTTGGTTACATTGACCAAATATTTAATTGATATTATTTCACTATACATTTGGTAATTATAACCAGTCTTTTTTTTTCAGTGTGTAACTTTCACATCTTTCCGAAAAAGGTTTCTCCAAATTCCGAGGAGAAACAATTTGCTTGTGAAATCACTCGCGGCAGGTTCCTTCGCAGGTTCGGTCGTGATTAAACCCTTGAATCCGTCAGGTGTACAATTAAGAAATTACGTGTAGCGAAAATCTGGATCTTGCATCAAGGCAGAGAGAATCTGGGCTGGTTCAACGAGCGATCGGGCCGAGGTGAAACGTATGCCTTTCGAATTTCACCTTTTTTTTTCGCGTATACGCGATACGAAGAGGGTGGACGAGGCAGGGCCCGAGGGGCAGAGGGGCAGAGGAGAGCGAGAGGAGGTGCAGTGATTTCTCAAGTGCCGTGCGCGCACCTGCTCCGCCGTATTTCGCGTTTCTCCGATCGCGGTACGGATCGTCCTGGGAGATCCTATCGCTGCGGGGCACGCTACCTGTGTTTCGTATCTGTGCTCCAGGGATCGTCCCACCTGAATCGGCCGTTCGAATGCGAAAACGCGAGCGGAGCCGGTGTGGCCCGCGAAACGTACCGTTCCACCGTCCCTCGTCCCTTGAGCGAGCTATCGATGACCAGGTGGTTCGCCAGGTGTCGGCGATCTCGACAGAAGGAGCTAATCTAACGTTCAGCGACGATTACGAAAGAGGTGGGTTAAGGTCTGATCATCGCACTCGCAAGGCATATGTTGCATCAAGGCGAAAGCCCCCCACGAAAAAACGTTTATCATGAAAAGAAAGAGACGGGCGCGCAATTTTTCCCAGGCTAATATCTTCGCGCGTTTCTAATGTGTGAGTTGCATAATTATAAACGCGTGTAACAAAAATAATGATACGCGTATTAAAAATAATGTCTACCTGTTTGAATAAATCGCAGTAAAATATCGCGGTTTTTAGTGCAGATGTAACAGAGTTTGTAGTACTTTGTTTTTGTAAAGATTAAATTGTCGCATTTGTTGGAAATATCGTGGGATACCTTTAATTCTTTTGCTTTATCCAGTTATATCTCTGTTCATTTTTATAATTTTATAAAACTAATTATATCAGTTTCTCGTGACTATGTTCTCAAATAGTTTGTGAAATAGTTCAATCTACTTTTATTTATTTAAGTTGTAAACTCGTAAACTTTATATTGAAAGAATCTCTCTGTTCGTAAAATAAAAACTTGTACCTATACCAGTGTATTCGACAAAAGGAGCTCATTAATCATGGAATTATGAAAAGAGCACCGAGTTGTTGGCGATAGTTATTCAAATCTCTGCTGCGCACCCGTGCATAACAGCGTAATGATAATACTCGTTGAAAGCGAGCAACGTCGATGCAGGAAACAAGTCAATGCCGTTAAAAAAAGCGCTTCAGTTCGGGTTACAATCCGCATCGTTTGTAATTGCAGCCAAGGCGAGAAGTATTTCTTTTCTCTCAAAGCTGTGCAAGTGAAATCAATGCAAAATGGGTCAACGTCGCGTTCTTTTGAGGCTTTGCGAACCAAGCACTTCGCCTGCTTGTAATTGGCGGCGCATAGAAACTGGGTTACACTCTGCTGTGACCGAGGCATCCACGATGACCCTATTGGCGCAAGTTCCCGATCGCAGAGATGAAGAGGAGTCGTCCCTTTGTAATCGGATACCTCCTTTTTACCATATAATTTCAATGGTATTTAATGACGTCGCAAACGATACTCGCGTCCGATACCGCGATGGTACGTTCTATAGCGGTATCAATTTATGTGCGGAAATTTTTTTCTAGAAATACTTTTACGCGAACTGCAAAACGCAGTAGAAAGCGAGCAAATATTACAATAACATCAAAAGTGTAATGTCATTCTTCCTTTTTAAAGAAAATAGCAATTCAAATTCAATAGTAATAGTAATTAATATTTTTCGCTAAACTCTCTGGTATTTAATCAAATTTCAATTATTTATAAGTAATATTTGTAATAGTTTCTCTCCTGCAATGCAGAAAATCCGTAAATTGTCATAAATTACCATAAAACAATCAGATTAATATAAATTGATTGTAAACGTTTCTAATCACTATAGCTTTCCAACTACGGATGTGACAAGGATATCAATCGAGTGCATCTTCGATTTGGCATGATAACATGGCCATATTACGTGAAATCACGTAGTACCAATCGGGAATGTCTCGAGAGATGTGCATGTCAATCGGATTTCTCAGGTCTCGCGTCATGCTAGTAATTACAATGTCCCGTTAAGCATCAGAATTTCCAGGGTTTCCACTTTGTTAGAATTAGTGTCAAAAGTTATATAGATTGACTCTTCCAGGTACAACACATGCTTGCCCGTAGTTGCCAATATTCCTCTTAATTGCACGTCCGAATGTATAATGGTTTTGTGGTTTCAACACGCGAAATGTTTTGTAACTCTAGAAATGCATTTGAAACATTTTATGTTGCAATATATCAGTATGGCGAATTAGGTATGCAAAATCATTAATGATTATTTATTAATCAAACCTAAATAAATACTGTTACTAATAAGTTACGTAATATAGAAATGTAAAATTTAGAGAATAATTATTACGATTTCTAGATATTTAATAATTTCGGTTTCAGCCAAAAAATCTTGTATCAATACATTAATTTATCTATTTAAATTTATAAATATATATTATAAATATATAAATATATATAATATATAATATTAATACATTTTTTATGAAAATGTATTTACATATACAAGTTTTATGAATATCTATATAACAATTGCATATTCGAATTACATTTCTAGGATGCATTCCAAAATGCAGTGACAGTACTGAAAATCTATGTAACGTGAATTGTAGATTCCTATATTGTTAGTAAATTTCGGAACACAGGCACCCTTAAATTCCGCGTAAAACTCATATCAAGCATATACGAGTTACTACTCGGGATATTCAAATAATACATGAAAGCTGCCAGACAAGTTCACGTAAAAAGTTCCCATGCATTTCACACGCGTTGTAATACGGAAAATCATTCTCCTGGAGGCGCAATTTTAACGGCTCATGCCGTTAAGTTGTATAGTAGATTTTATTTTTGTTCGAGCCATGAGAATCGTCTTCCACGGTTACCGCGGTGCGCGAAACGCCTCGCAGCTTCTCGGGATATCGGTACAGCGAAATTCTACGATCCTAAGTTCTCGGATTCGATAGGTCGCGCGAGCCGTTATTGCAGGTTACACCTGTAAATCAGGTCCCCGAGGCGGTTACCACCCACGGGATTCGTGGGCAGAACACGCGCGGTCAGATCTACAGATTATACGGACGACTGGTATCTTGTTCCTCTTCCCCATCTCTCGTTCCCTCTTTCACCCTCCGCCTGCAATCTGCATCGGACCATGCTTGCCTGTTGGGCATGCACGCTGCACCTACGTACTATACCGTTGCATAGCGAGGGTACGAATAACACCGACTATCCCCGACAATTCAGCGCGGTCCTCTATGCTAGCTATGTTTATCGATAATACCGAGTTCAATGGCGAGCGTACCCATTTCGAGATCCGTTTCAACTTGTCGATCGACACACTTACTGCATCACGGGGTATGATTTAGTGTATGGTACAACAACATCCCACGCTTCTCTACTATTCCACCATCGTTTCTCTAGTTTGGACATTTTCAGTCATCCGGCAGAATCTTATACCTAATGATACCTTTTTGTCAATTTTATACATCCCGTCTTTACATTGTACCTTTTGAATCTTCCAAAACAATATATCCGAAAATATCTGCATTTATTTATATATAAATCGGTCAATTTTCACTTGCTTAAAGTATTCTCTAATTTGACACAATTCTTAACGAAATATTCGCTTGTTCTTTGTCGCGAGTCCCTTATTTAAAGAAAAATTATTTTACTGAGTTATTTTATACCTAATTGTGTGACCAGTTCACTAACGATCGCGTAGTTATATTTTTCTGATAGTTATCGCAAGACGCGTGAAACAAATAAAGTACCAGTCATAGCCTATGGTGAAAAACTAAATGCACGTATTAGAATTTTACATCATAACGCGTTAAATTAAACACTTTTACACGTCGTAAGCTGGGAATTAGGTTGGAAGTAAAACTATTTAGAGCCTCTGAGAGGCGCCCGCTCTAACGCGCACTCTTATTGGTCCATATTCACGAAGCAATTACGAGAACTACCGAATCTCTACTTTCTTTTCTACTTCGCCACATGGGATACAGCATATAAAATTGTAGATTACCCAATAGCCCGGGGCGCCATCGCTTACCGTTGCAACGTGGCTTAATCCAGTGATGTTCGTTGCGCGCGATAAAGCGAGCTTCTCGGCCACGGTACAGAGAATACCCTCAGGAATTCGCGGTTAGACTCCTTTCGCGAGCATACGAATACGTGGTCGGAGAAAAAGGACCGTTTTTCTGGACATTCGGCCGTGACATCGTGTAAATGCGCGAGACATTGCATTGCCCCTTACGGAAGAAAAACAGTTTATATCGCCGGACTATACCGCACGTTCAGGAATTACTGTTGGAAAGGGATTTATCTCTAAAATACCAGATATCAAGTCCTGCGCGTAGTAAAAATTCTATATGAAATACACAAAAACGCTTGCCAATTCGTATTTCGTACGTGCGATAGTATCCTTACGAATGAAAGTTTCGGAATGTTCGATCATGGAAAAAAAGTAAATTGGATGATTCAGCAAAGCTATAGCTTGCTGCGCGAGTTCAATACCTATAACTGAGGAGATGATAGTTTAACAAAGAAATTATGTCTGAAAACAATAAATGAATTGCTAGAGCAATTGGTTATTTGCTACAATGAAAATTGCCAACATAACAAGTTTTCTTCATTACAGCAGCAAAAGTATGCGCCATCTTGGCTAGCAATTTTGTTAAAAATTTTAATTTATGTATTCAATTGATTTTTGCAAAAAGTTGTTTACCTTAATTTGCTGTTACTTTAACAAACATGGTGAGTTATAATTGCTAACTTTATTCAGCTACAAAACTTTGCTATTTTAACATAGAAAACTGGCCGTATATTACGAGATGTGCTGAATCAGTGAAGTTCTTAGTTGTTTTTTAACAAATCTTTTTTTCATGATACATTCCTTATTTGGTTCTTTGTAATATATCAATAAAAGAAAAATTGGAATTAAATGATCATGAATAAAGTTTATTCGTAAAATTTGCTTCCTCGGCCGTAGTTACTTACATTCAGTTGCAACGTATTCACGGAGCGCGAGTATAAAACGCGTCGGCTCATAAAATGAGCAGATACGGGTAAAAAAAAAAAAAAGCAAGGACGTGCGGTCGAAAGTCAAGTATTATAGAATCGCGAAATAACGTTTTGTTAGCGGCCGACGGAAGCGCATGGTCGGTTGGCTGGTTTGGTCGGCTGGCTGGTCGGTCGGTCGGTTGGTCGGTCGGTCGGTCGCTCGGTCGGCCGGCCTTGTCGATGCAACGCATCATAGGGACGGGGGTTCATTACCCATGGAAAAATAAACTAAAGCGAATTGCTCTCTGCCGCCGCGGAGCCAAGCTATGGAGGCCTGGTGCAGCATTCAATACCCACCGCGCGCAACCCCACCTCCCTCTCCTCGCTACTCCCTCTTTCTCTTTGTGCATCACAGCAGAATCCCTCATCGAAAGTACCTCGACCTGGCCCTTATTCTCGTTCCGCTTTACCCCCTCTGTCTCTACACACGCTCGTTTCTTTTACTCTCCCAAACCCTTCCGTACTCTCCGCCCTCCCCCACCCCCCGCGACTACTACACGTCCACATATGAGCCACTTAATGATTTAACCCCTCGCGTTATTAATCATCCTGATCAACTCCCGCAATGCGCCGCGATGAAAGGAATCGACCGACACGTACCAATCCGATTTCGTCTTTCTTTTTATATCGAGTAATACAGCTCTGCACGATGCATATCAGTATTAACGGGCCAATAATGGCTTTACGATGTTACTGAGGTAAGATAGAAAATTAATGCTTTCACCGTGTGAACAGTGGATTAAGCACCTGACAGAGAAACGAAATAAAGAGAACGCAGTCCTATGGAAACTCACATTTAATAGTTAACAACTGCTCTTTCTACAAATACCCAGGTTACTTTCGCATTGTTACCTTATATGTCTAATTATTTATTTACTCACTATCACAATTAGACAATGTTAATTCATAAAATATATAATTTATCGAATATGTATCATTATAAATGTTTAATGTGTTAATCTGTTGATTTACTAAAGCACAAAATTTTACGAATTCTTTTTCGATGCTCAATATGCAATTTTAAGCAATTTTCTATCGTTCCGTGCCGTTCTATTATAAGCCGTTTTATCGGCTGTTACAACTATATTTGACATTACATTTTCCAGCGGACGTAAGCTCTTCGGGGACGCAAAATCGTTTATCTCGACAGAACGGCTCACGAATCGAATGATGAATCGCGCTCGTATGTTTTACTAGATCGCGCAGTGTACGTACACATATGTATATATATA